>JXPX01071800.1:753-11105 GCA_001047195.1 Sarcophagidae sp. BV-2014
GTGTGTGTTCCTCTAACTCCCACTTGAGCAAAGGACGCTTTAAAATATAAAAATAATATATATTTGTTTTGAAATTTACAAATTTATTTAAAAATTTAAATGCCACTATTTATCCAATTACAAAGGTGTGTCGTTTTGCCCATGCCCAGGAGAAAATTAAAGGTATATTTTAATATGTTGGTCCAAATTTTTAGTAAACAATCTAATCCGTTTAATTTTTCATGCTGCTAATTTCAGTTGTTTCTTGTAAATTGCAAAAGTGTACTGTGTATTTTGTTGTAAACCTTTACCATATGAACTATTTTTCAGATTGTGCCATTCAATAATCTTTTTCCACTTCTTGTAAAGATATAACATATTATAATGTCAATATATGTTTTTCAACAAAAACTTACTTGTTGATCAGTTTGGAAAAGCTGCTTATGTTAAAATAAACCAACGTGTCAAATTTTCTATTTTAAAATAAAAAATATATAGTGTCAAGTTATCCTTAGTTTTGACTGAATGATTAAATGAAAAATGTGTCTTGCAAGTAACCCGAACGTTTTCTCCTCAGCATGAGTACCTATTTCAGATAAGATTCCAAGTGACAGAAATGACGGGACATAACACGTCCCTCTCTAGTATTTTCCAAAAAACTTGTTTTATATACGACATTAACTGACCCACTAACGGCATCGATGTTCTGTTATTGCATAATTTGGACACATCCACAATTATTCATCCGCAATCTTTCCCAAATAAAAAATTATTAAAAAACCTGTCATCGTATTAAAGATCTTTTTTCAATAATAAACCTAAAATATACGCTAAATGGGGTATATTAACTGTTTCTTCTGCTTCGTCGTATTATATTTATATGTATTCAAACATCTATTACATTTATATATAAGTATATACAGTTTCAGGTACATTGCATAAAGGGCTTGCGCACTTATCCCAAGGAAGTGATGCACTTCTTCCAAGGAAGGTATATTCTCCAGATTTTTATTCCAATGGATGTGATAAGGCTAATGTCGGATCACAAAGATGAAGGCAAAGTCTGGCCTTTGGAATGCTTTAAAAAGCTTTTCTTATATACCAAACCTTTACTAGCTATCTGTATGGACGATCCACTTATTATTTAGTCTGAATACTATTCTTTTTAACATGAATACTATTCTTTATAACCAGTTTCCACTTATTATCTAGTCTGCGCACATGAATACTTTTCTTTATAACCAGTTTCAGAATTTTAAAATGTAAAAGTTTGCTCTGAATATTTATGGCAGTGCACTTTGCCCCCTTAAACACTCGTTCGCCTCTTTCCTGCAATGTATATCCAAAACCGACCGTCGACGCTTAAATTTTACTACGTAACTGTAAGGAATGTGCAAAAAGTTCCGTCAAAGAAAACTTCCCAACAACTCAAGGACAACATACGCCTGATTATAATTTCTAACTCTATGGATTTGGACGGGTCTTTAAAGGGAGTCAGTCAGTGACATTTGTCTCATATGCTTGAATGTAATGTATTTCCAAATGTTAATAATTTAATAAAATTTTTTAATTTTACGAATCGTGATAATCTCTTTATTACAAAAATATACATATCTGGCAATATTAAGTTCCATTTAACTTATATAATCACACCAAACAGTAATGGGGGAATAATGTTGAGTCATCCATAAATGGCGTAGCTTAGCAAATGTGCTACCACAGATGACAATCATCACAGATTTTTGCCAGTTTCAACATATTCGATAAGAGGATGACTTACAGATTGGATACATTTTCTGCCAATGGCATCGTTATTGCATGTATATGCAATCTTTGAATAAAGTTGGCTTATCACTAATATAAAACTGCTCATTTTAATATATGGCGTACATAAGTGGTCCAAGTGGTCAAACGCTTGCGAATAATCTAGTAATACTAGAACAAAAAATCATATTATCATCAATTTTACTCAGTACACACATGTACTTTCGCCTTATCCAAAGTGCCTGTCAGTAAGTAAAACACTCTCCTTATATGTGTGTGCATCAAACGTTTTGGAATAGTTGATAGATAGATAAGGTAATATTAAAACAGATCGATAGTTTAATAGGCATCGGCACGGTTATTGCTTCCCTGCATGTTGTTGGACATGTTATACTTAAATGGATTCCAGAAAATCTGTATGTGTACATTTTACGAACTCAAAATACGATATAAACTATTTTATTAGTAATAATATTATTGGTAGCAAATGTAGTAAGAAGCATCTGCTTTGGACATTGAATGTCGCATTTAGTCGATTCACATAAAAAGTGTGGATAATTTTTTTATTGGATTCCGACTTTTCATAGCTAATAAATTTGTTTTTCTTAGTTGCTAATTTTTCTTTACCTTAATGATGCTTAATTGCTTGAATAATTGCTGTTATTGCGGCTCAAAATTGGTTTAATTAATCAACACACAACAGAAAGCGCTGTAGCAAGGAACTTGAAATTGGGCATTCGATTTCTTTTTCGTCGAAAGCGGAAGGAGAAACCTGAAGTATAAGAAATATTAAATTAGGCATGTGTTGCAGGAATTTTTCCAAACGTCCTCAACACACTTTTCGTGTTAGACATATGAAACTGGATATAAAGAATAGTTTTCGTATAAGCATTTTGTATAGTTAGTAAGTTATTTTAAAATTATATTGGGGGCGGGCAAGAAGGGGGTTTATAGGCCTGCGCATATATGTGTATTAAAAACTGCATTTTGGCATAAAGTTCTTTATTATAAGTTTAATGTGGAGGACATTTCAAGATTTTTTAATGGATCACGGTAAAAAGGAAGACAAGGTCCCCCTTAACGGCCAGTCAAAACTCATTTGTTTAGAAATCTTAAAGCGGGTATATATTTCCTATTTATTTATTGCGTATTACCACTGAAGAAACTTTGGATATTTCTCACAGGGCCGCAAAAAACGTTCGCTTTTGTGGGTAAAATTCACCATCTTAATATTTATCTTAGAAATCTGAAAAAAGACACACAACCTCCTGAAGTTGTACGCTTATTATTACTTCTAAGGAAATAGTAAAATATTGATTTATGGAGGACTCCTTGATGTTCTGAGAAAATTTTGCATGTCAGAAATCTGCGATTTATTTTATAGCTTAGTAAACCTTTAGGAATACAAAATTAAAAATTTAATATTTAATCAAATAGTTCCTTTATGTAAGACCAGCTGAATTATGTGGCTTAAGCAATACAAAATTCGGCATTCGGTTTCCTAATACGCCATTTATATTCAATATGGAGGAATTTTTCGAGATATTCGTTTGAGAAGGAGAAAATTCTCTTTAAAGTTGAATTGAGGTTCAAGGATTCTCCCTGCCACAAGTTGCATTGACCAATGATAATTAAATTTTCGACACTCTTTTTAAACATGAAATTTACTTTATATTAATTATTAGATCCATATTAAGTAAATTGGTTAAAAAGTAAGTTAGTAAGTTTTAGAGAAATAAAAGGGGCTAGGAACTGGTTACGCATAAGATGATAGTCAATTACGATGTGGTAAAAGTGGGTATTGAGACACTATCTTCAAATTAGCTTATATGTTCTTGAAATTATTTTCAATAAGTAATTTATGTTAATAGTCTGAAATATGACACAGATTAGATCACTTAAAAAAAATTGACTGTAAAGTTTCTTAAAGCTACCGGGCACTTGGAACCGGACTTTTTTGCTAGTCTGGTATATGTTAATTTTATTAAATGAAACAACTCCCTTTCCAATGACTTTTTTAAAAACTTTCTATGTGATATCGAACTTTGATTCTTAAATTCTAATGTGTAGTTATATGGAAAAATGAAAAGATTATGTTTTGAGAACAAGAGATGCTGCAATTTGATAAAAAAGCATTAATCGATATGTTTTATTAATGCAATCAAATTGCAGACATCTATATTTTCAAATATATAGTGACTGAAAACACCAACAAATATAAAACCATTAATGTCAGCTTTGGTAACTAATCATTAATGTTTATTGTACCTAATAAAAGTTTTTTGGGTTTCCATCTGATGTCTATTTCACCAATTAAAATTTTTAACTGGTATTTATTTCATTTCATAGTATTTATTTATTTTATTAATATGACTTCTTTAGCAGCGATACCATTTATAAGCGGCTCTATCAGTTTTGTAGATATTTATTATATTTATTATTAGCTAAACAAAACGTAAGATATTTTGTTTGCGTTTTCAAAATTGAAGCGAATGATAGTTCAAATTTTGAACTATTTATTTAAATTTTGTTTAAACAGAGAGTGTTGTACAATTTAATTGTTGGTAGTTATAATTGTATACATATAATTGCCAGTCATACGGCCATAAGGATTATGTAATTTTACTATTATTGGGACATTATTAATGCTTTACCTGCTTGCGTGTAATCAAGCTTCTCTACAACGAAACGACAAAACGTTGACCATTGAGCATAAACAAATTTACACAAAATTTAAATGTCGATTACAAATTATATTATTTGATATTGGTTTCATTATTTTTCAGTATATTTTTAGAAGAAAAAACATGAGTATTTATAACTTTTTCCGACCGGAATTATGCTATATTAGTTTAAAAACTAATAGTCATTTTACTTATTTATTTAGAAATTTTATTATTTCGAAATTACCTAGAACCCTGTTAAAGTAAAAAGCATCTCGTTTACTATATAACAATAAAAGTAGTAATAAGAATAACTTAATCATGAGTTGATTGGTTAACGTATACTTCACTTGGTAAGAAAACGGGCTCGCTATCGGAACTGCTTTAGGTTTGATTCACGGAATAGAAATTAAATATTTTTGTTTTTTATTTCTATGAAAGTTGTTAATCCTAAATTCTAGTTCAAGTGGCACAAAAAAAGGATTATATTATTAATTGGTTAAAGAAGAAAGATGCTTGAATTTTATTTATAACAGTTCTTTTAAGATATTAAATAAATTATATTGATTAATAATACTCGTAATGAGTTTGTTATAATTTATTGCATTGTTTATATATAATATAGATTATTTCTTAGTATAATAATCTAAGCCAAATTAAAAAAAAAACATTTTTTATCAAATTTTTTTTTAAAAACTCTACTATTAAAGAAAAAGACTATACGTTCTCAATGTAAATATAACATCGAAAGTGAGCAATGCCATTATAGACAAACATAAATAATTGAAAAGGGAAAATTATTGCTTACATGTTTCACTGTGTAGAAGTATTTTCCATGAAAGAGTCGTGTTAGTTTTCAGTTTCTGAAATTATTAAACCATATTTTTACAATTTCCTTTCAATAAAATATATAGTTAAATGACAGTTAAATTGTACTGTTCTTTTCTATTTTAGGACCACTAATAATTTGCACTTAAAAACCTTTTTTACTTTAATGATAAAAATGTAATTGAAATTCATGTTACAATTCAATACACATCAAGTGTTAATAACAAAAAGATTAATGTTAAAATAATAGGTAGTTTTACTTAACCTAACGAAAAGAACCTTTTTTGTTGTTTAAACTTAGTGTATAATAATAATGAATATTAAATTGAGTGACAAATAAGTGAAGATAATAAATGAACCCATATTCTTGAATGTATGCCTTTCAGATTTATCATATAAAGCAAGTTTGAGTAATAAATGCCCAAACACATAATAGGCAACACATAATAACTGTATTCCCATGAACATTCGTCTAATATTAAAAATTATTTTGCTTATATATATTTGCAAATAAAAATTAAAATATATTTGATAATAAAGATTCAACATTCAATAAATTGCACTTAAATTTTGAAAATCTATAATAAATTTATTCATAATATTCATTCAATTTAACGCCTTTTTTTCTATTTTTTTTTAATTATACATTATGAATACATATGGAAAGAAAAGGCTTGAAATAATACTAAACAAATTTATTTAATAATATTATTCATTTAATTCATTTTCTTAAAAGACATGAGTTACATAAATTTTTTTTTTTATATATAAATAGTGGAAAATTTTTTTACACTTTACAACCCTCTGTGCAGAGGACATATATAAGTTTTATAACATACATTCCTTGTGCAATTCCTTGTGAGCTGGAGCCCTTATTTTTACAGAGAGTGATATTTTTATATCTGCAATTCTTATATTTGCATGTAGAATTTTAAGTTAAACGGCAAATTTTATTTAAAGTTCTAAAAAATATAANCTACATGTAGAATTTTAAGTAAAACAGCAAATTTTATTTAAAGTTCTAAAAAATATAACAATATTTGAATTTTGTACAACACCAAATTTTACCTCATACAAATAATAATAATTTTTTTTATTTAATTTGCTTCAAATTATAATTCAACACATTAAGTTTTATCAATAGCTAGGAGTTGAGTGTTACTTATGTGAATGATTTAAATTTAGTAAGTTTCTGGTTCAATGTCCGGAAGGAAAACTTCCTTAAAAATATATTTTGTTTTAAATCTTCCTATAAAAATTAAATAACATTGGGTATATCAATTAAATTACTTTAAACATGAATTCTATTTCGTCAACCATTGACTTTTGTGACACCTGTTTCGACAAATTTATTTTCTAAGTGAATTACTAACTAAAACATTATTCTAAAATAAAAATGTTTAGTGTCTTTTATTTTGTTTCCAATTAAATGTTTACAATGTAATACTTGATATCACAAAATCGTACTGTAACTAGAGAACAAATATATTTTTGCATTGCATTGGAAAATAATGTATATAAATGTGACTTGTGTGGTTGACTTGTCCTCTGCCTTTCGCAATAACAGTTTTCCGCTCTTTTTATTTTGTACTTGTAACCTGTACATGTTGAGAAGTAAAGATGTCGAATCATCCCTACAGCGGATGGTGTAATTCCAAAAACCAAGCGAACCGACCAAAATAACCTACCGATATTTTCCGAATTACACATAATACAAATTCCTGTACCATTTTTTAATTCTTTCTGCAGTTGCAGACAAAAATATTTAAGGGGACTGTTTTTTTGTACACAGATCTATAAAATTGTTTAGTACTGATATTCTATCGGTCTCAGACAGAAAGAGTGATTAATATTAATTGCGTATACCTATCGATTTGGCGTCCTGTGCTCCAGTGGCATTTAGAGGGACATATAAATATATATATACCTATCCAAGTTAAGTTAGCCTAAAGTAAATATCTGTGCTCCGTACCCGAGATAAAATTGTAAGTGAACTAAAATCATAAGTTGGAAAAACATTATATCCATGTGGACTTGGAAAACATTACACAATTGCAAATCGTTTGCATGATTTGGTGGTATCGGCAATTCCACAAAATGGTTTAAAAACATTCCTCAATGAGAAAGTGTGGCTTGCATCTCCATAAACTTTCTGAATGTAAAACTTTTTGCGTTTACTGTTTAAATGAAAACATCTAAGGACTGCAGAGTTTATAACCACAATAAAGAATTAAAAAAAAACAAAAACCATTGAACAATGTCCACAAACATTCACCTTACCGTTAACACAAAATAACGCCCATGTCAACAACATTAATAACAACAATATCCAAAATTAAACCTGCAACATCTACCGCTGTAAGTGAACAAATTCTTACCATCGGATCAAGTTGTTGTACTTGCTAGTTAAACATTTCCTTACGGCAAACTAGAAATTACAAATCTAACAGCACATTGTACTCTGACACACAAAAGCACACACACACACACAAGAAATAAAATTATAAAAATCTACAACAAACAACAAAACTTCTTACTCATTACTTACAATCTGAATTACAACATTAACGACCACAATCTGAATTACAACATAAACGACAACAATACACAATACGACAGAATCTTTAGTTTCTTCTTTTAACACACGACAAGATCCTAAATATTAACAACACTGATGTGATCTGTAACAGGGTGAACTGTATCACGTCAGGCTTTCGAGGTACAAAATAATGTTTTTATTCGTTTTTTACATAATAAACGTAAGTTTATTTTGAAATCAAAGAATTTTCAAATGAAAATGGTGTTATTTGAACGTCGTTTGTATTTTATTGGTTCGGTTTCACATAATAGACGGGGTATAGTGCTTTTTACGCAAAATTCTTGTCAATTCTTTTAAATTTTCGTTAAATCTGAAATCAAAATTTCAGTAATTGATTCGTTGTTTTACTTTGTCAGCAATCATTTCCATTATTCAAAAGAAGAGTCTTTGAACTGTGCTTAAAGCCATTAAAAATTCGACAACATTTCAGTATATAATAAAGTTTATTCTTTCAAAACATGTAGCAATCTATAGGTTGAAAATTTTACACCAACTGCAAAATAGTTTCATTGTGCACCATAAATTAGATCATCCAACTAATCAGGATAACCTTCATAATCAGCCTCATACGAACTACAACTGCTTGTAAAAGATGTTATAGACGTGACAGACCATTTTCATGCCAGATTAGAATTCAGATTAGACCAATATAAGTTAAAAAACATGCTTAGTTTCTGCAGTCAATTTTTGTTTTCAAGTTTGTACACTAGTGTGGTATATAAACAGTTTTATTAATAATCATCACGAATTAAAACTCAACAGAAAACNTATTAAGTGGTATATAAACAGTTTTATTAATAATCATCACGAATTAAAACTCAACAGAAAACACTTTTAACCTGATTATTATTTCTTTTCAAAAGACGCGAATACCAGTGAATCACAAAAAATAAATATCCCCGGGAATTTTAACGCCTTCTTCCATAACCTGATTAAAAATACATTAAAAAAGAAGAAATTAATATAAAAAATCTATGTCATATAGATAAGTATATTTTAATAAATAATTAAGTATCTAACATTGCTATTAAATGAAAAAGAACAATAGACTAACAGGTTTATTCCCCAAAAAAAATTTCAGCCAAAATTTTACTGTCCAAAAATTGTAGACAACTTAAGATCTACATTTGTTAACACTGGTGATTTAAACACAGAAGAACTCTCGTAGGGTTCAACTATTTCTAGTTCTCGTGGCGAAATAACTTGAAGTCTTTTTTTTACGCAAGGTGTCATCGCATTAAATACTTGATACCCAATTCATTGTTCCACCTAAAATACCATGTAGTAATAACGATATTATTCCCCCAACTTGAAACGATCTGCCATTCTTCATTATAGTGACCATTTTGTATCTGTTGGCCATAAAAAATTAAATTTTGAACCTATATTAATACAATCTGGCGTCTATATCATACCCCTCACCCACAAGTTGTTACTTTAGTCAAATGCAGCAGATCTGCAGTCATTCTTAGCTTCATGATTCAAACGAGTTGGTCGAACTCTAAACGTGACTCTTTACAAAAGAAAAAGTTGAAACTTAGGCACTATTTTAAATGTAAAATACTCGAAAGAACTGAGTAGGTAAGTCCATCTGCTTACAAAACTTTACTGCCAACATTAAGCCTAACTCATCTTCACAACATATATGACACGATATAATGCGAACATCTGGTAAAAATTCGTCAAACATTATAAAGAACATACAGAAAGACCCAATTCATCTTACAGATACCAAAAATATTACAAACTTTATCACAACAGCTTGGTCAGAACAATCGGAAGACAACAACTATTCGCCAGATTTCCAGGGAATTTTTTATTTCATACTTATTTTTTCCCTTAAAATCAATTTTTTTGCTTTGCAACAATCTATATTTATCCACAAGCCCAAAATCCCAAGATTCTAAAATACGCTTTTTGAGATTTTAGGCCAATATCATTGATTTATTTAATCAGCAAACACTAGATGATCAGAAGGCTTCTTTCGTGGTTTATCAAATAAACAACATTATATATCTAATGCCATATCTATCTGCCATTTGCACTTAACTAAGCGCTAACAACAATGTTTATGAGTTCTTTTTACATACTTAAAAAAATTTACGACTGGGATTTATAATCAAGAAATTAATCAACGCTCTGTTGAAAAATTTTCAATAGAAAATATCTTGAAAAATCATATTAAACAACATTAAAATAATACAAACCAATTACGAATCGTAGTTTTAGTTTGGACAAAAGTTTTTATTTTCATTTTCAAAAAATTAAATAATATATAAATTTAGCGTTGTTAAATATTTCACTTAAAAAACTTCAATATCTAAATTTCCGCAAACAAATGTAACGAAAAATAATTGACAACGCTGGATGGTGCGCTTCTTGACATATTAAGTTGATGCTGATCTCTTATCAAGCAGAAGTGCGTTCTCCACGAGTTCCATAACATTTTGTCAGAAGCCGGCTTGCACCTTGTTAAAGATCTATCAACGAATCTAATGTAGAAAACAATATCTAAATTG
>JXPX01076282.1:0-10677 GCA_001047195.1 Sarcophagidae sp. BV-2014
TGATGCTGTGATAAATAATTAATGAGTCACAAATATACACATTTTAAGTATGAAATACTTAAAATGTACGAATTGCTTACATAAAAAAATTTCGCTAAAAAAAATCGAAGCAACAATGGAATTTTGTATAAAATTTTTACTGGTTCATATGTAAAGCTTTTTTTAAAGGGCTAAAATGTCTGTCCAAAAACTGATGTGCAAATACATAATTTATTGAAAATCTCTCTTAGTTCATATATCACTAGCAATTTTAATAAATTTTTCTTAATTATCCCATCTATTTTTAATTTAAAATTATATTTGAATTGTTCATATTATGGTCGTTATATAATCCTTCAGTTTATATACCCATACAAAATTATAGTAATATTTATTGTCAAGATCATATGTTGTCAGTTATTAAATATATATAAATAAATAAATTACAGTCAATAAGCTATTACAAAAAACAAGTGTATAAATATAGATAAAATATTTGAAAATAATTAGTCTTAATAAGAATATTTACCATTTTCTTATTCAGAAAGATTTTTTGAAAATTAAAACGGCAAACCAATCTAACATACAATCTTTAACTTGTACCGTCCAAAACCATTTTAATTTTTTTTAAAAACATAGGTTTATTTCCTTTTATATTTTATTTTATATTATAAAAAATAAAGTTAATATTTATAAATTATACTCAAATGGTTATAATTCTATCTAATTCTTTTAATTTTAATAAAATGAAATTTTACTTGATGTACTTGACTTGACAATTTTCCTTTTCCCACTTCCTGTTTTCATAAGAAAATTGCTGAAATGTCGTTTTAATAACTAGTGAAATTGTTCATAGAAAAATATATTAAATTGTCGCCCATTTTCATTGTAGCGCCAAACTGTTAAAAATTGCTAGGCTTAAACTTAATAATTATCGTTGCAACTAAATATGATATATAAAATTTGTTAATATTTTGTTATATTTTGCATTTGCACCTGAGATTTAAAAAAGTTATTCATTGCATTTGTATCAAATTTCATGAGATAACATTAATACTATTTTAGGTTTTTAGCTAGTTTAAAACTTAAATCTTACCTCTTGATAGTAATATGAAATTTTATTTGATAGAACTTTGAACTTTTGGCATCTAAATACTCCTGATAAACATTTTTTCTTTTAAGATGTACTTTTTTATAGCTATTAAAAATACCAAGGAAAATACTATTTTTAATTCTTATCCATTTGCAAGGTTAATAAATTTCCGTTGTTTTATCAAACAAATTCCAATAAGGCATTTTTACAAAAACATTTCAAATTCTCTGCATTCACTAATGATTTTGAAAAGAAAAGATACAAAATACATGTCATTGACCTAACTTTATTTTATAATTTAGCTTCAGAGCATCAACAATGTTTCTGTATATTCGTTCGTATGTTCTCAATCATGAATGTGCCATTTAAAATTTCCTTAATGTTAGATCAATTAATAATGAATTTAATAGAGAACCATTATACAAAGGGGGAAGTTGCATTTTTTATTTTGACTACAGCTATATTTGTGAAAATAAACAGGGAAAACGGAAGTTAAACATGCTCACAAGCATATTTATACGTTTCTTTATTAAAATTAAAAGATAACATTTGGTAAATCAGATCCGTAAATTTATTTTTTGGATAAAACAAATATGGAATATATAAAAATCGTACGTAACATCGTTAAAGTTATTTCATAACACAAATTGAAAACTAAATTTGTATAAACAAAAGAAAGCAATAAATTTATATTTTAAACCTAAATATCAAAATTTTTAAAATGCCAATAATTTCTTCACATCTATCACACCACATAATATAATAAACGTGTAAAATAATATCTTGTATTTAGAGCTGAACACTCTTATAGGTTTTTGTTTTTATTTTACAGTATATTTTATTTTATTTCATTTTCTCGTTTTGTTTTGTTATTTGGAATTAAAGATGAATCACATATAAAAAAACGAATATTTTACACCATATACTAACGATAATAATATTTGAATTGGTTCTATATTGGTAAGTGTTGCCAATATAAATAATACATACTTTTGGAAAATTGCTTAAAATCTTCAATTTTCGCAAGAAATTATCTTCCTTGGAGTCTATTTTTTAAATTCCAAGGTTTTCAAAATTAATAATTTTAATTTTAATAAATCAAAGTAGAAAAATTACTAAGTGTAAAATATTATATTTGGCATATAAACGGTGTCATTTAGTCGATAAGAGAATAGATGTTATAGAGCTTTATCTGTAGATGTATCAAATGATATATTAACCTAGCAATGCACATAATATTAAAAAATATCATATAATCTAAAGGCAATTTTAATGCCAAAAAATGTGACCCGCATAGAAACATTTTTGGAAAGAAATACATTCTTCTTGTTTTAAAATTTGTTATTCATTAACATATAGAAACATTACAGGCAAATTTTTCGATGACTAATAGTACTCAAAATGTTTAACAAAATAAAAAACGTTTATCATAATAGTGCCTATACTAAAACTTCTTGCAAAAATTAATTTATAATATATACGCATTTCTTTCAGTGTAGTTGGACTTCTTACATATATTCCCGATTCAGGCTTTCTTAATGAATATTCGTTTGCTAAAGAATAAATAAATAAAATTCATCCTGATTAATAATGTATTGCTTTTGAAGATAGATAGGTGGTAAAGACTGAAAACGGGAAATATCGGCCAGAGAGAATAAAACAAACAAATAGTATACAATCATAAAATTTTATTACTGAAAGTCCAAATTTGTCGAGTAAAACTATCAGTTATTTTTCTAAATTTGGTCTTTGTATTTTTATAGTTAATATTTATACGCTTTTAAACCGCCCAAAACACTATGCAGGTGTATAATCAGCGACGATCTTTCAATCTTCGTTTGTGTGGAAACAAAAAACGCATGAAACACACTAAGTTATATAAAATCTAGTTGTGTGGTTGTGTTAAGAGTAAAATTCCATGTTGTTACAGCAATGTACTTCTCTTAACATTTTCATAAATGGTGAAGGGTAAAGAGTTTAGTCCGTTTCAATTGATTTCGCTCAAGTTTGCAATTTTCATAACAACTTGAAATAACTGTTGTTTTCTACATATATTAACTGTAATTGCAGTCCTAACATTTTTAAACTATAAAGTTATTTTACTGTCAGTTGTTATTTTACTGTCCACAATTATGTTTTGATTGTCCATCTTAAAAAATTGAAGATTTTTATAAGATAGAAGGGCTTGTCAAACATTTACTTCCATTGAAGATTTTATAATTATTAATACTCATCGAGAGATTAAAAAGTTTATAGATTCTATAGATTACACAAATAAAAACTATACTTTTTAGATAATTTTATTTATTAGCCAGAAAACGCATATTTCTCAATATAAATTTTGACGGTCTCAAAATATTGTGTATACATTTTAATATGCATACGTAGTAAAGTGAGATGTAATAGATTTCATTTCTTTTTGTGTGAGGTTTAGTTATTCAAAACGCGTTTATGCATATGCAATTCAGTTTCATTATTGTTTTAAATTTGGTTTATTATGCGCTAACTTACTATACATATTTACTTAGTTGTTATTGTTATTAAAAATGACACATTCAATTTTGTTATCTTCACCAGAGCTGTAACTTTATTCCTTATTAAAAATTGCATATATATAATGTATTGGTCCATTTAAGGTGTCATAACTTTACCATACTATTAAGGTGTCATAACTTTACCATACTATGTTTTGATGAGTTCCGCAACAAAACATTTTTTGTTGCGGAACTCAAAACGGTCCTTCGAACATTTGGACCAATACCGAATTTTCATGTTTACCCTGAATTGAAATTTGTGTTAAGTTGTCTTATAAAACAATATTTGTTGTAGTTTTTTTAGAATTTTATGCACTTTTGGTTTTGAGTTTAATTTAATTTTATACAAACATCCATTGTCAACTTCATTTTTGACTGATTATACTAGCAAAATTTTTCTTAGTGTAGCGATTTAAATTTTTTTTAGTCATATTGAAACGAAACGCATTTGTGTAGGTATACGAGTGCATGCAATACAAACACGTATCATCGAGAATCTTAAATTAAATGTTGGGTTATTTAACTTAATGTAACTAGTCCTTCATAACAAAGAAACTTAAATTGGATTCATGTAAAAAGAATATCTAAAAAATTTAAATTACAATAATAAAATAAGTAAATGTAAGCATTAAATACGTTATATATCATTTAGGTAATATGTCTTATTGGCGCCACCTTGTGACGCTTTATGTTAATAATTGGTATTCTTAACCCTTAAAATGATGATCATGTTACGAAAATGTATATCACCGAAATTAAAATCATTTTATAGCAAATAAATATTATTAAAAACATGAACATTTTAAACTTTTTTTTAAATATTTGCTATATGCAAAAAATTTTCTTGTAATTTTGTAATCAGTTATTTCTGTAATTTAATATTTTAAGCCTTTAAAATTAAAAGTTTAAAAAATTAACGTAGGAATATTTTAATATTAAATGCGCTTGAACGGTAAATTTTATAACATTTGGAAAATAAATTTTAATATAATCCTACTATATTGACATTATAAATTAATTAAATTTTGTTCAGTGATGTTAAATATGATGTAATATTATAAAGAATATACTCCAGACTAAGCAGCTTGATGAATTATTAATTTATTTTACAAATGTTGACATAAAGTAAAATGTAATCATGCTAATGTTGATCAAAATGTGAAGTCCTCATATTTAAACATTTTAAATAATTGAGAGAAAATATTCATGAAGATTCTAGGTAAGGTAGTTTTGATTTAAATAAATAAAATATGAGATTTTGGTACATTTTGGCTAGAAACATATTAAATGCTGGTTATCGGACTGACATATGTAATCGATGCGCCGTATTTTCTTTTTTCTTAATTCCATGTGTTTTTTTTTTACAAATATAATATTTTTTTTCATTTGTTGGGTTAACATAACTTCTTTCCTAGTTTTTTTCTCCTTATTCTTTTAATTCTTTTTTGTTTGCGTCTTAAATCTAATTATAGTTTAAGAGTCTAGCAAAAACCTTAAGTGTCTTTGTTGATATGTTTAGATGTGTGTTTACTAGTCGTCGTATTTTATACGATGAAGAGTAAACAGTTCAAGTAGTCAATATAAAGTAGGTACCCTATGTTTCCACTTTGCATTTAGTTTTAAACATATTTATTGCATATTGTTTTGTATTTTTCCTTTTTGTTTTTCATTTGTTGTTGGATTTTTATTACTATGAGCAGAAAGTGTGATGACACTGATCATTTTTCACATTACTTGTCTCTCCACACTATAATGTTATTTAGATTGTTTTTGTTATTAGTTTTTTCTGTTTCATTAGTTGTTGTTTTGCTTACATTCTCAACTCAATATGTTAATTTTTTGTTAATTATACCAAATGTCGTTAATTACTGAAGAGAAACTAAATATGAAAAATGTGGCAGAGAGTTAGTGTAAAATGATTTTAAAGCTACTACTAAACTTACATGTAAATTTTAAAGCATTTTTTTAACATATTAAAATTATAAATTGTACAAAAAATAAAAGTCTAAATTTTTGAGAATTATATAGAAGGATCGAAACAAAATTTATTGGAAAGAAGTGTATACGCGAAAAGCGATGGGTGGTCAAAATAAATAGTACATATGTTAATATTTTGGGCTACTTGCTTTTAGTTAACAATTTTTTATGTTGGCATACTTGTCAGTATTTTCTTTGTTTTTTTAGCTTGGTTTGTTTATAAAAGGCGAAACAATTACACCTTATCCCTGTGGGTTCCAAACTTCCTAAATTGTAGATAATAAAAACCTGTGCATTGGCAATGAAGCTGTTAGTGGCTCTTTCATATTAAAACTCATATTTAAACACTTTAACTGTTTTCTATTTATTGGTTTTCCAGCTTCGCGGAGCTTAAAAATGCTAATACTATTCAGTAGTATTACTTTTGAATTTACCGTATAATTTAAATAAATAATAGATTTTATAAATGAATATGTACATACATTAAATATATATTTACCTAAAATCAATTAAGTCCTTGTTAAAGCAGCAATTTAATGTTTCAATTATTTATCGAATCTAGTTTGATATGTACATGGATAAAAGCAGATTAGAAACATTTAAACAGAATTTCTAATGCACAAGAAACAAAAGTAAGAAGATTAATCAATAAAAAAAAGAAAAAAAAACTATTAACATGAAATTTTATTAATAATGTCTATAACGAGCTAACTAAAAACAATTGTTAGTTGTTACGAGCTAAGGTTCATGCAGCTTTACGGACGTTTTTTTTTTTTTTTTTGAACGTCATTAACTTTTATAAATTTATCATTATTATTTTATATTAAATTTTTTTCAATATTAAAAAAAACATAAAAAATTTATTTAATCAATTAATTTTCTCAATTATATACTGTTAATGAAAGTCGATTCTAACATAATTTTGTTCCAATGAGTCATTTTTATTCTTTAGGGTTACAAACTTATTGTTTTTGTTCTTTTTTATTTATTTTTTAAATAGGTTAATTATAATGTACATATGGGGTTGAAATATTTTAAAAAGTTCATATAATTATACATTGTACATATAAAAAAGACTATCAAAACAAATAAATCTGAACCATAACAAATTAATGAGAATGAACAACAAAACAAAAATAATTGCGAAACTCCAAAAAATACTGCTCGCTCGTACATACAATGATGGGAATATGAATGAAATAGGAAAATTACAAAAAAATTTCATAAGTTAGTGACTATGTAACCTTCAATATTTATTTTTTAAATGTCTAGATATGTGAATATTGTGAAAATAGAAACTTTTTTGCATTACGCTTAAAATTCTTACACCATTTGCTATCAAAATTTTGAAGTATACAGACAGACAAATAATTGTTTTTTATCTATTTTTTTTTCGTATTTAAAAATGAAGTAAATAAATATTTATCTTGAATATAGCTCTATTTTAAAATCTGATATTGTGTTTTAATATAATGAAGAATTGGAAAAACAAAAATACTGATATTTTAAATTTTAAATATTGAACATTGTTGTTAATTATTTTATACTTTTATAAATATAAAAATAATAAAGTGTAGTATATTGTGTTTGTCAAATTGGTTTGGAAAAAGTGTAATAATTTAACCGTATTATAAATAATACATTATTTGTTAATAACTGCGAACATTGAATATCATTTGAAGTACGTAAGGTTAAAGCTCTTGTTATACTAGTTTAATGTTATCGGGAAAAAAAACCTTATCAACTCTTTTTGTTTTTGTTATATAGCTATTTAATTGAAACAGAATTTTTAACTTTTTATAAGAAAATAAATATATTCTACAAAATTTTAATATCCTTCGAAAACTAAATTATTACATTTCAATGTGTTGTTTACTTTTCAAACGTCTCAAGGACATCTCTAAAGAACATTTTAAAGAAAGTTTTCCCTATAAAAATAGTACGTCAACTATCTTGTGAAAAATATGACAAAAAGTAATTTAATTATATACTTTATTGAACAGGATATTTCTATAGAGTACAGAGTATTACAAAAGTTTTCTGCAAAATTTTTACCTACTATTTTAAGTAATTGAATAAAATGTTATTTTTCTTTACTTTCAGATTCAAAAAGGCGTTACAATNAAACTCTGTACAATTATTATGTGAAAGTGATAACAAAAAAGGCATCTATTTTTATTATAAAGTTGGCTGCAGACGTTCTGATCACTTCTGTATATAGTTAACTGTTCCTAAGAGGGAAAAAAATTATTTTCTGTTGTTTTTTACCTACTATTTTAAGTAATTGAATAAAATGTTATTTTTCTTTACTTTCAGATTCAAAAAGGCGTTACAATTGATTTGCTTGACTACCGTATTCGTCGTTTATAAACAGAAGTACTCTATAACAATATTAAGAATAATTGTTTTGAATGACCTACTGCATGACCCCCACGCAACGTATACAATTAAATTATACAAAACATATTTATACAATACATTTTTAAAGAAAAATACTAAACTTACAAAAATAAGTCTTACAAAATGTTTACAAATCACATAATTTCCACTTTCAAATGTAACATATATATAAAACATCTAAAATAAGGAATTCCACTACATTTTTTAAATCTAAACTTTTGTATACATAGTTTTATGTAATTTATAAAGTTAGGAGTAAAGCTTACATTTCTTAAACCTAAACTTGTGTATGCACAATTTTATATAAATTCTAAAGAAATGCAAAAATATTAAATAATTTTTCATATATTTTATAATATATACAAAGTTAAACGTACTTTACTAAATATATATACTTATATATATTAATAATTTTAAGGATAACATGAATGTGCTATTTTACATTAAAAATATGTATTTTAAAAATTTAAACGTATTTTTCTAAATAGTATAAAAATATATATTGCCAAAATTTTATTATAATACCTTTAATGTATATTATTATATACTTATGCTAATTTAATAACAATAACGATGAGCAAAATAGATCTATTCTAAAAAAAATTAATATTAAGCAAAAATTAAAAACAAAATATTTTTAATTAAATTAAAATGTGATTTAAACGATTTTAACAAAGTTGTTTTTGCATTATTTTTAGATAATTTATAATTTTTACTTAGATTTGTTTACCATGTTTTAATTTGTTGATGAAACCACTTAAGCAAAAGTGCCATTAGATATTTAGTCTTACTATAAAATTTGTAACAAAAATAACTACATCACATATACTGCGATCCCGATTCACATAAAAAAAACGTGGTAGATGATTTTTGGAAACAGCAATAAGTACTTGTTCAAGAAATGTCATTATTTAAATAGGTTAATGTCGATACATTTATATATATTAAAATTGACTGTTTTCTAGCGTTTTTACAAATAGTCCAATCAAAAACTTCTTCACAAATATATCATATTCCCAGCTAATTTTTAAACATGTTTTGTCCAAAATGAGACTATGTGCTCCACTAAGACGATCTCCAGTAAACCTTAAATATGTATGTGAATTTTACGATATCAAACTTATTTATAAATGCCAAAATTCACATTAACCCAGCTAATGTATCACGTTATTTTATATTTTTATGTTGGGCTAGGCTATAAAATAATTAATATTCAACTTTTTTATAATTAATATTCGACATTGCTTTTTCGAAATTGCTTTGGTTTTAAAAAAACTCATAACGAAGCAAAAACTGATACCACGTTAAAGCTAAGTTTTTTGGACAATAATATACCTTATTGTCAAAGGAAAATCCTGACCTAAACCATAATTTCTATAACACACTTCAATTACTATAAAATCTAAAGATTGTGGAAAACATTTTAAATTTGTTTTTAAATTGAACTTAAAATATATGGCACAAACTATACCACTCTACAAACACATTTAAATTCACTCGTTTATTTTTGTTAAAATATTTATTTTATACTTTTTAATAAGTTTTAAGTTGGAATTTTTGATATTAGAAGCAATTTGTGGTTTTCTCCATTTAAATACTTTTTGAACATGATTTGATAATTTTTAATAACATGCTGTTGAAGACATCGACAGAAGCTTTGTATAAACAACAAAACTAAACGATTTCGAACTAAGAGAAATGCACTTGATCATTATAATTAATATCCTTAGCCTCTTTAATCCAGAAACTTATTCCCAAACTATAGTATAAAAAATAAATAATTGGAAAAAAAAATAAAAAATTATTCAATTGCAAAAAAAAATAATTAAAATCTGATTTAATCTATATATATTTTGGTATAAGCTAACATATTAATTGTAACGAAACTTTAAACAATATCAAACGAAAATTAGACTGTTATATTTTGTTTGTTTTATTTTCATAATCTTCAATAACGTTAATATGATGAATGTAGTAAAAAATAAATAATACAAAGAATGTTTAAAAAACAGTATCCAAAATTTACGCACAAATCCATTTTATTAGTCTTAAATCATATGCCAATTTTTGTACGAAATTGTAGTTAAATTTTTTTAAGGAGTATAACACTTCAAACAAATTTGTAGATTTAAAACAAATTTTTAAGTGCCCTGTATAAATATTAAATTAAAATAAGTATATTTGGCTTTATTTAATACGTAGTTACATAATATGTTTTTTTCAATGTATGTAATATATAGTCAAATTATACTACAAAACCCTAAACAAATCGTGGTGTATCATTGCCAGTGAATTTGTCAACAAGATAAGGAAATTTATTGCGTGTATCGTAACTAAAACATATTTTGTCTACTGAATTTGATACTTCAACGATGTTGTTCTTCATTTAATAAAAAAAATAAAAAACCTAAGTCTTAATTCAATAATTCATTATATTATCGAAATAAACTTCTAAAATATAGAATAAATACAGTATTGTTACAGATNATAATTCATTATATTATCGAAATAAACTTCTAAAATATAGAATAAATACAGTATTGTTACAGATTTGCAAAAAAAAAAAAATACAATCATACCATCAATTTAATTAAAATATTAGAAATTACATATAAAATAATCAACTTTATTGAAAAAAACCTTTTTATACATAAATAACAATTTGTATGGTCATATCTTTAAATGTAGAAAAAA
>JXPX01078332.1:5001-23476 GCA_001047195.1 Sarcophagidae sp. BV-2014
TTCTTCGTTTTCGTTATTCCACATTTTTCCGGCAATGGTTCAACATTTATATTGCAAAAATTGCAAATTAAAAACTGCAGATTAATTTTTTTTATTTATATTATTTTTAACAATTTATATAATTTTAATTACTTTAATTTTGTAGAAAACTGTATAACTTAAATATAATATTAGCATTGACTTTAAAAATTTCTTTCGATTCTTGATAAACTTTTGAAATGTAGTCAAACAAAGGAGGTAAAAATGTCAAATGTCAAAAATGGGAAAACTAAATAATTGTTTCTTATTGTTTTACAATCAGATACTGATAATTAAAATCAGTATTCATCAAAGAAGAAAGGAGTTTTGACTTAATAAATAAATTATCTAAATTCCTAGAAAATATTTCAAGCGATTTTTTTCTGCAAAAATAATTCAATCTCTTTTATTGAAAGGAAACTAATAGTTTATGTATTTACATATAATGGTCTTTTAACGGTTTAAGATTACTTTAGGATTTTAAAATTTTAACAAAATCAAAATGTTTATAATTTAAGCTTGTTAATTTCGAATTGTTTATTTTTATATTACCATTCTTTTATTTAATTATTTATTTTATTTTATCTTTAAAGTAAATAAAAATATATTAAAAAATCCGCTATATGTAAATTACTGGCTATATAACTTTATTAGTTTTAAATTCAATTCATATTTTTTGATTATAGATTATATTTTTTTTTATATAAAATTAAATAACTAAAGTTCATACAGAGTTGGGTGGTACTACATAGACAATTATACAGCTCAAAATCATAAGCGGGTGATAAAGATTTTCAGCTCCTTCTTACGGCCAAATGAAGAACTAAAGGTTGTAAGCAGACGTTGATATTGATCATGATTGTTCAATTCCTCCATATCTAAATAATACGTTGATACTGATCATGAATTTTCAAATCTACTAAACCAAATATTAAAAAAACGGTAACAATGGCGTTAATATTGATCATCATCAAACTATTTACGAAATTATTGTTAGATTTGTAGAATATTTTTATAAATTTTTCACTTACGTTATTGTTTTAAGAGTTTTCAATTGTTTAAGTGTTATTCCAATTTGCAAATTATAAAATTTTTTTATTACATATTACTAAACATATGTCCGACTTTTATAATTATATTTTATTTTTTATTTAAATCAAATATGAAAATGATAATTTAATTATAGATTAATATATTATGAATATTTTTCTAACAAGACTTAAATTGGGAAATTAAATTAACATAACTTAAAACAATTAAAAACATAATTTAATATAAAAAATGATTTGAGGAGCATAATTAAAAAAATATTTATAAATTTAAAACTCGCGACCACAAATTTAAAAAAAAAATACCTTCATACCTTAATTTTATCTTTACTTCATTTTGATTTTTTATGCTATTTTATTTTAAAAGTTCAACATTTTCTTTAAGATAATAGCTACAACTTTGCCTCAGAAAGCTAATCTAAATTGCGAGCGATATTTTAGGATGAAAAATGATCTCTTTTTACACTGAGAGAATCAGTTCCTTTTTTGATCTTTTCCTTATTAGTGGTGTTCGTATATGGTTATATTTTAATGGTTTAAAAAATTACATACAGTGTATTAATAGTAACTAGTATGTAACATTAAGTTATTATTTATTTGCTTAATGTTTTCAAATAGAAGTTGCTAATGAAGAAGTTGCTTACTTGCCGATTTTTTAAAGCAAACGCTTGTCACCACTGTTAACAACGAAATAATAAATAACTGAACTCTAAATTCGCAATTTGCGTTTTTCGTCGCTTTTAAAAAATTGGTATAATCCGACTAGTTTTGCCTTGATTTCGCAGGCAAGAACATATGATATTGTTAACTTGAATTCACAAGGATTTTTCTCGTTCTATTAAGTAATTCATATATGAACAAATGATTATGTTCGCAATGCTTAAGAAAATAAACTGCAAAAATGTTTTTATTAAGTTAAAAAACGGTTGACCATGGAGAATCCTTGGATTAGCTCCTAAAATAATCAAGACAATTACGCCCTATGCTCCAGCGAAAGTTAGAGGAACATCAATATTGCAGAAGAGAAAATAAACAAATTACACGATATGTTAAATTGTCACACCATTCCAACGTAAGGCCAATACGAAAAAAATTGCTTGAATGGTAGAAATGGAGTTGACATTAAGCAAGGAGCTTATGAAAATCAAAGCGCTTATCATAAACGACCATAGATATATGGCTGACAAGAATTCGCTTATAATTTTAAGAAAACATAGATTTCAAATGTTTACCTTTTTACCAATTAGACATTCCCAAAACAATAAAAGCTGTCAAAAAAGTAATCTTCCTATACAGCGACTGACATATTCAAATGCTGGCATGACTGTTACTAACTTTAGGTCTAGGGAAGAAAACGTACAGTTCCTAAATAAAGCGTTTATAAATCAAAGTTATCTATGATATATTCAATTTGTTTATTGTATTATTGTGGTTACCAACAGTTTCAATTCGTGAATATATAATTTTATATCTCTTCGTTGCTGGTTTTAAGTTTTAAAACGAATTTTCAATGCCGGCCAAAAAATTCCGGCTGGTAATTCGCCTGAAGTAAAATGGTGCTTGTTATATGTAATCTACTAAAAATTAATTTAAGGATGTATTATTGGATTTTAAGTGTGTCTAAATAGCCTTTTTTAAAGTTTTTACCCGATTTTCTGCTTGACCATATGTGTTTAACATATCTTTAATTCACATATTTAATGTGTAATTTTATTTAAAACGTCACTTAAACTATGCAGGGGAGGCAGAACAGTCCGCTCATTTTCGAAATGGTGAAATGCAGAAGGTATTTTCTTTGTCTTAAAGAATCAATAGCTACAAACAAATCATAATTACTTATCGGACATTTAAAGCCAATGGAATTAAAGAACTTTTCTTAGCAGATGATTGCAAGTGCTGACAAGACTTGCACGACTTTTTTAGCGTGAGATTTTGTTTTTACTATACTAAGATGAAAATCATGCACTTGTTGTAATATTTGTTTTTGGTATCCCTTAAGACGCAAACTCATATTCAACAGAATGTTCATTATATATATTTCAAAAAGGTATGAAATCATCTTTTAGTAGTTTGATAACTGTAGCTTTGAGAAAAGATTATCTTAACATCCTTAATAATTAGTATTGTCTTGTCTCACGAGCTTTCATTTTAAAATAAATATAAATATCTTATAATATTTTATTGAATTAATGTAACTGCTTCCTCGCAGTATTTTAAATAAAAAATCAAGGCATTCCAGAATGCCGGTAATTATCCAATTCTGAATAATTTATACCGAACAAATTAATGTCCATATCTGCTTACGGGAGGAAAGTCCATCAGAATTATTTGCATCCTCTATTTATATTTAATTAAATAATTAAATCCTTAAAATATTATTGTCTATCTCTGCGTACGGCCAATATTAAAATAACACTTTATAAAAAATGTGTTTTAAAAACAAATCATGCTATTGGGACTTAGTAAGAAAGTATTTATTGTTGCAGGTGGATATTGTAAACTAAAATAATATTACAAATTAATAAGTGGACAAATTTTTCTGTTTTATACACTGAATTTAATTTTAACTATAAAGCCTCTAATCGAAGTTCGAATTTATCACCACTTGCACCAAACTACCAACTGTGTGTTCTGATGCATGTTTTGTTACTTTTACAATTGAAGTTATATTATATCTTTTAAAAGCAGACGTGCCATTCATAACAAATTTACTTCATATTTATGGTAGATATAAATAGGTAAACTAAAAAATTCTTACCGAAGAATTTTATTTCTAAAAAATCTGTATTGGTTTATTTTTATTAAATTTTCGGTAGCTTTATAGTTTCACAAAAGTTTTAAACGATATAATTTATATTAATTGGTGTATCAAAAATTTGTTCACAACACAAAGAAAAGTTGTAAAATGAAATAGTTTATAAGAAATTTATTTAATAAAAAAAATATTTTTTTTTAAAGTTATTAATTATATTTTAATAGTTCTCTTCTTACAAACAAGAAAGATTAAAGATGTTCTCATAATATCCTCTCATAAATGAAACAATATAACTTATATAAAAAAACTAACATAGATTTTGGTCGTTACAACGTGTTCCTTCCAATGTCAGCATTTCATTAATGTGACAGATTTTCTGTTTTGAATATTCTATTTTGCTATAATTCTTGTTATTATATATAATCTTATACGATTTTGGAATTATATAAAAAACAAATTAATCTAAATCCCTATACATATAAACAGTTTATTTAATTTCTTATATATAAGGTTTAAATTAACCATCTGCTCCACCGCCTCAAGTGTTATATCAACGTTTAGTTATGGATACATGTAATTTTATTTTTATTATGAAAACATCGCTGTTATAATTATTAATAACCAGTGCGTCAAATACCAAATGATTAAAAAAATAATTGTTTTTGTTTTCATTTATATGAATTTGCGTTTGCATACCACACAACCTCAACAACAATGGTATTTATATGAAAATAGTTTCTTTTATAGGAAAATTATAGAGATGTCCTTATATATTTTCATGACTTTTGTAGCCTTTAGCCGATTTTGCTCATTTTTATGGGTTTAGGGCTTTGAAAAGTAACCATCAATCCATGTAAAAATAAAAAAACATATTCAGGGCATAATTCTCATTTTAACAGACAGTGAAACGGATATTGCTCTATTAACTTCGCTATTGATCCTGAACACGAATATATAAATCTCATTGGTCCAAGGCCCTGACCAGCACTGCTGCAGTTAATCAGGAGGTCAAGGAGACTTACCTAGCAAAGCTAGAGAGACTGTCAAATCTAGAGTTTATTAGGAGTCCAAGTGCCCTGACTAGCAAAGCTTGGTTTAATTAGGTAGTCCATGAACCCGATCAGTAGAAGTGGTGACCTATAGGACCTAATCAGTAAAGCTGATTGTGTATAAGCGGTCCAATAGACCAGCAAAGCTGGATGTTTGTTTTAATGTCCGGTGGTCATCGGTGATGTAAAATGCAACGGAACATCAAACAGGGTCATGGTGCAGGCATATACTAGCTCGTGTTAAAACATATTTTTTGAAACGAATGTGAAGAAGTTTGTCATATCCGTTATTGTGTTCACACAGTCAGTCATTCCACAGAGTTTAATGTTAATTAACAAGATAAAATACGTCGATATTATTTATTATACTACGATACTATATATTTTAATTCTCATAATTACCGTGGATCTCGTAATTTAAGAACTGAAGTAATTATGATGCCACGCAATAATTTGAGAAATAGGCTATGTTTAGTAGAAACAAGTTTAGTGAATTTAAACTTCGTCGCAAAATAGCATTACATTTCAGAAACTTAACGCGGTCATGCGATGTTAAAATTGGACTCGAAATGATCAAGTTGAGAGCTGAGCTTACAAAAATAGAAAAATTTGAGGAATTTTGCAAAGTCCAACTTAAAGGTCTTCTGTCAGAAGGAGATAAATTGGTAAATCGAAGTATTGAAGCACTCTGATATAAGTAGTAAAGAATAAAGTATTTCCAAAGAAGCAGAGCCTACTACTTGGTCAAAGGTTTATGTTGAGCATTTGTGAAATGAAAAAAGCATATTATCATTTTTCTAGTGTTCATAAAAAAGAAGAGCCTGAAGGTGCGACGCGTTGTGGTCTGACTTGATATATTGTAACTTTTGGGGGAAATGCTGTCCGTGCCATCTTCAAAAACAAAATAAAAACGAAGCTATTTGCTTACATGTATTTTTCAAATTGTCAAAGACAAAGTTGGTAATCGAAAAATGAGTTACCGAATTTTAATTTTTGTAATCTGGATTATTTCCAGAAAACGTGCTGTCAGTTGTTTCAATTTCGATGAAATTAAGTGTGAATTTGATTTTCACATTTGTCAACTGAATGTTTTGCAAAGAGACTGTTTACGCAACAGTCTTTTCGAAACTGTTGGAATAAAATAAATTTTGACTATTATTTCTATAAAGTTGCTAACGAATTGCAAAATATCTTCAGATTGTTTTAAGAATTAAAATTTTTGAATTTTAAAGATTTAATTAATTTACGAATATAGCCAAAGAAGTACGAAGAGTCCTGAATAAAATTTTACAAATAGTTTTTGCGTAATATTTTATTAAGATAATCGAACTTAAGATTTAAATATATAATATAATGCAAACTCAATATATCGCGACTAAAAAGTACGGGATGGTTTATAAGTGGTTTTAAATTTAAAAAACAACGACAAGAGAGTACTTGTAAGCTAGGGTTAATGTTTGTAATGTACGTTCAATGGAATACAACGCAAAGAAAAAATCGAATAATATGTAAAGATATATAATGAGACTCTATTTTGTTAACGTGAGTGTGTATGCTTAGATATTTGAGTATATATATATATATATATAAGGCCTTCATCGAGTTAATAAATATATATATATATATATATATATATATATATATATTATATATTAGACAGTAACAAACAGGAGAGATAGAAATTTATTTTTCTTTTTTTATACACTCTTATTAAGACTTCCTAAATAATGGCAATATGGGTAACATTTTTACAAGAACAAAAATAAATTTTGTCAGTCCATGTGAACAAAGATTGAAAGACAAGAGTACTAACGAATGACAAATGCCATGAGAGTAGACTGTATTAATATTGAAGGGTTGTATGACGATATTCTTTTTGTTGAACAAGCGAATGCTTTTTGTTGAGCAAGTCAATATTTTTATTAATAGAAAATTATAATTTAATTTTTCGTACGCATATTATACTTTATTGTACTACACGTACCTTTCAGATTAGATTACGTTTATTAGGATGGATGATTGGTAGATCTGAATTGCGATTATCGTTAACTGTTGTGATGTCACAATAAATATGGAGGTTGCAATTATACACAAGTTGTTAACTAAATAAAATTAAATTGCATATTTCAGATAAGTCTCAAAAGTTTTGTTAATTATAAAAATAATTTTATATGATAACATAATAATCGCTGCAAGTAGCTATTAGGTATCGTCGAAGACAGCAGTCAATGCAAAAACTAATATAGAACCGATACAGGTTCAATTAGTTAGAAATTGTGCCACCAAAGTCGAAAAAGATGGCAGTTAAATACATACTTCTTACTAATGCTAAATTAATTAGTTGAAACAAAACGTGTAATTTTTCGATTTGACTAGTACTTTTAAATTTTGAAGTAGTAGTCAAGCAAAATGTTTATATATATATTCAGGACGATCAACATATATGTATTAAATTTGTAAATTTAAAAGGGCATAATAAAGTCGTAAAAAAAACATATTTTAAAATGAATACAAGGATAGTATTAGATAAGTAACACAATATTTATGTTGGTAAAATTTGAATAGTAGTTTACTACTATAAAATCAGAGCGGTTATAATCAGTAAGTTCTTGTGTTTAACTGAGATCATATTTTAGAATGGATTGGTCAAGATATTTTTTACATATCCGGTTTGTTTTATTGCAAAATATGTTTGTTAATTTATTCAATGTAATATATTGTTAATATATAAAACAAATTAAACATATATTGTTTATCCTTCTTTTGTCTTTCTGTTCTTGTAATAACCTGGTTTGAATGGAAAATGTTCGCCGCGAATGCGTGTCGAATAATGTAAGGAGAAAAATTAAATTGCATATTTTAGTTTTTAATGAAAAAACATAGCGGTTTTAATCAGTAGATTCTTGTGTTTGACTGAGATCGTATTTCAAAATGGTTCAAACAAGATTTTTTGTATATATCCATTATGTTTTATTGCCAAATATGTTTGTAAGGCACATATTTTTAATTATGGCTATTAGAAAAGTGATACCAAGCTTATTGTTAAAAAAACAATTTTGCAGTGCCGCGAAAAGTTTATTTGGTTATTTATGCGTATGAGTTTTTAAAAATCCCTCAATTATTTTTTACATTGAACGTACCATTACTGTTTTTTTAAGTTTTCAATTTAATTTTTCTGGATATATATAATATTTAGTATATAGAATCAAAGTTAGTTTCTGCAGTTGACTTTAATCTTTAAACGGAAAATTAAGTCACGTTACAATTGAAAAAATGTTTATTTAAATTTATAAGTTTAACATATTATAACATATTATAACATAAATTTATAACATATTTTTTGTAGCATGTACGAATTTCAATGCATTTTTTATAAGCAATTAAGTCAGATAAATAAACAATTTTTGAAAAACCAACTTACAGTGATTGCCCATCTAATTGCATTCAGACTTGTAAAAAATAATAAATATATTTTGAGGCTATTGATTATTTAAAAATAAAGTTTGTAACAAAACGCGATCACAAAATTTTTAAATCTTTTTTATTGTTTTTTATGTTATTGATGGCAAGAAAAAATTAAAGTGCACGAGAAAGATTGAAATGTAAAAGATTTATGAATAAAACTACACCAGCAGCTCCACGTTTTTCTTATTTAATTATTAAATGATCTAAAAAAAAGTTTTGCAAATTTAAACCAAATCGTTTTAAACCAAGAATGGTAGGATTGACAGTTTTTTTTAGTAATAATAAATTCATCGGAAATATTTGTGGTGTAATTGGTTAGCGTGTTGGGCTGTTTCAAAGAGGGACAGCGTTCGATTCCCGCCGATAGCCACAAAAAATATGTGTAAATTCCTCCTATATTCCTCCTTCATATCACCGCGCTTGCCTTCGGTGTTTCCATAGCACTTAACCTTTCTGAAGTAAAAAAATTGTCAGGGCTATAGCAAGCTTCAATAAAAATCACCTACTCTACATCAGATGGCGGACAAAACTGTTATCAGATATAACAACTCATGGAATAAGAGTCTTGCAAATTTTAAGCTATTTTTCCTTCACCACCTATCATCTCTCATCTACCCTTTTTCCAAGGAAAGCAACTCATTGATAACAAGGAAGAAATTTCCTGAAGGTTGCTTCTCAAAAAAAAATATCTCAAATATAATTTAAGGTATTGAAACAATACTGGATTACAGTTTAAACAACTTTATAAGAAACCATATATAAGTTTTGATTATATTTGACTTAAATAACCGAAATGTAGTGCACAATAAAAAAATTAAAACCCTAACATCGACTTACAATTTATTTCAGGAACTGCACAGTTTTCAATTCAATCTTGAAGATTGTTAAAGGCATCTAAGCCTTTTTATATATCAGTGAGTGTATGAAGATTCTTTTTTTGCCAACTTTCATGTCTCTTGGATTTTCAAATCGGTAAAAGGGTGTAAAATTTCAAATCTCTCGCATTTCGCATTTAACCTTTTCCTTTAAGCTTTGAGTACTTGAGCTCTGCTCTATCTGACTCTCCTTGTGCTACTTTATGCAGATTAAAGTGGCTAATTAACTTTAAAATCTTCGGAAGATGCGGAATTAGCCCCAAGGTCGTTAAATATGCTAAGCGCTTTATTTTTCACCAGTTCCTCGCTTAATGACAATCTCGTTTTAATTTAGATTTTCAATCCCTATAGAGAGGTATTCCATTCCGCCATTACAGCAATTTTCTTTTGTTAAAATTGTGAGATAATTAACCATATTAAGTAATTTTATCGTTATCTCTTTTGCATTGTATATGATCCTCTAACTGCCATTAATAGTTTTTAGTAATGTAGGTGCTAATCCAAGGATTTTCCACGGTCAACCTCTATTTTAACATAATAAAATTTGACCGTTTTATCATACTATTAACTCTTTTTTGCCGTTTATTTTCTTAAGCTACTTATTCAACTTAAACAAAGCACAGCGTATTTCGAACTTAATTATTTTTATTTCTCTTCTTGTATTCCAGTTAAAAAAAGTGCCTTATTTAAAAAAAATCCACTACTATTAAGCGACGAAATCAAGGCGAAACTAGTCGGATTATACCAATTTTTTAAAAGCGACGAAAAAACGCAAATTGCGATTTTAGAGTATAGTTATTTATTATTTTATTGTTAAACAGTGGTGCTAAGCGTTTGCTTAAAAAAATCGTCAAGTGAGCATACAAGCGTTCATTACCAACTTCTAATTCAAATCATTAAGCAAATTTACAACATTTTAGTGTTACATACCATTTAATATTTTAACACTGTATTTTTTTAGATCAATATATATATAAAAGACAAAAAATTTGATTTTAGTAAATTAGACAGAGAATCTAAGTTTATATATTATATATATTACCTTAGTATATTACGGATGCACAGAGAGCCCGTGTCAGTCGAGGTTTTAAGCGAAATAGAACGAATTGATGGTTGATGTCGACCAACAATGTTTCAAAGATACCGTTAGTGGTTTTACTAGTTATCAGTTGTGTAAATACTGCCAATAATGTTGTATGAGAGGGGAATAAAATAGTAAGTAATAACTAGTAAAGTTTATATTGGTTAATATCAAATAGACAATGTCAAAGGATTTGGATTAAACGATATACAAAATAAAAATGAAATTAAATAGGTATGTACTAACATGTATGAATACTGCTTAGATAAGTGAAGGCTTGCAAGTGTTTTTTTAAATGTCAAATAATTTACATTTTATTAAATTTGTGGCATTGATATGTGTATAAATATATTTATTATTTTGTTTATTTAATTTTCTTATTTGTTATCTCGTTACAACATTATTTTTAATTTTGTAAATCTTCAATTTAAGTATAATTTCCACATACTTCTAATAAGTAAAGCTATGATTTTGTCAGTTTAATTTTAAAATTCAAGAAGAAAACTTATAAGATTTAAATACAAAATTTGAAAAATACATAAAAATAATATATAAACTACAAGTGAAAAACAATCGTTTATATATATTTATATTATGTCATCTGGAAGAATAATTTTTGTCTTATTGATGTCATTGTATTTGCAACTTATATTTCCTTTCAAGGTATTTGGTATAGTGTCATTTCCAGTTATTTGGCTGAGTTTGAAATTGGAAATTTTATACAATCTATAAAAATATTTATTTCATTTGAACTGATTTAGAGTTATTCCTAGACTTACCAGGGTTTGGTTCACTGGAAGACAAAATTCAACGCCATTTGTAATTTGTTGGTAGTAATGCTAGTTCTTCTATTCTAAATTGTATAAGGAATGATCACTGAGTCGGTTGACAAAGCTAATCTTCTGGAGGAAATTTTTCCACATTGTGCTATGCCCAAGATATTCTTTCAATCTAGGTCAATAAAAAGGGTTCATACTGATCTCGATTTAGGCCTAACGACACTGCCACTAACACAGTGTTCATCGATATTTTCTTGTCTAAGAGCATCTCTTTTAAGAGCGTTTTGCTAATGTGCATCCCATTTCTTAAAAAGGATGCTGCTTACAACCCTGATAATTACAGACTATTGCAAAAGCGATGGAGAGTTTGTCTAACGTGTTTCTTAATGATCAACAGTAATACTGCCGTAGAAGTGGTTCTGCGAAACTTTGGAGACGGTATAGCGGAGACGGTATTGGTGAAAGTGAAGATGTTGCTCTAGACATTTTAAGGCTTTCGATATAGCTTGACTACATGGGTTGTTTTAGAAAAGGGTTAACCCACGAGTTCCAATTAAACGCACGGATAGCCGCAAAGTTTTTTTCTTTACCCTTCTCTTTTTTCTTATATCCAATCGGCTTTCCTTGTAAAACTTCTAATTCTATACACTCTTTTGCAATTAACATCCACTTTTGTCAATCTTTTCCCCTCAAGTACACCCAAAGCCTTGTTAAAGTTGGAATCAAAAGGCACATTATAGATGACACACTTAACCAACCCCTTATTACAGTCTCGGGGTTGAGTTGAGCAAATAGGGTCAACTTTAATGCTCGCAAGACCAAAAGTTGTTTGTTGAATCATTGGGCTGTTGAAACAAAAATGACATCTGTATTCACTGCTAGGTTCAATATTAATTCATCTGAAGCTCTTAATTATTATTCAAGTGTGTAAATAAGCTTTCAAGTCTTTGCAGCTCGTCAACGACAATAGGGCAACCATGCTCGTTGGAACATCGTAGGTATGTGGGTTGTGTAACTCTTTTCTATGGCAAGATCCCTTAGTTTTCTTTGAAGCTCTTGCTTATCTAATAGAACACATTTGTTTGTAGCCGTTTGTTAAAAATAAGACGGGACAAAATGTACTTTAATGTAGCAAAACTGATGTTTTTGGTTGGTGATGAGAGAATTAATGTTTGTGATAAGCAAATGTATCTTTCTGATAGATATCATTTGATCAGTTTGCAATAAATAGTTCGTAAACTGAAGTAGGCCCAGGTGTCAGACTGCAATAAAAGTTTTCTTAACATCTAGAAGAAAACAATTGATTTTCTTCAGTGGCTTTTTGTATTATATAGGAAGATCTATGAACTTGGCTAAATATTTATTGCTTTCTACAAAAGGCGAATTGATGATTTGGTATCTAATTTCTTCTGTCCATGATATATCTAAATAGAGTACTCATTATCTTTCCCAATAACTTTTCGATAACTGGAATTAGGGATATGGGTCTATAGAAACTAACATTACTTGGTTATTTGCCAGGTTTTAAATTCATAAAGATTTTATTGTATTTGAATTGTTATTGATATAGCTATATATTCCTTTAACTCTCATTGGAGCATAGGTCGCCAATAATAGCTGATCTTTATATGACCCGGTTTTGAGCAGTAGACTATAGTTCGATCCAAGGTACATCCAACTTATTCATTACGGATTCGGTTGAACGTCTCCATGTTAAACGCGACATAGTCTAATCATTCTGATGGAGGGCGTGCCTTATCCACTAAAATTTTCGTTTACGACTTACAGTACAACATCCAGTTGATTCGTTTTTGATAACAACCCAACATTTGCTATTTTTCGAGGCCAAATTTTTCGAAGTTGGCAAATGTTTGGAAATGATTTTCGTAATTTTCCACGTTGTGCACCCATATAATAACACTGACTTTACATATCAGTCGAAAATTCTGAGCTTAGAGGCTTGGCTAATTTCATTACTCTGCCAGATTGGAGCTATTATACCGAAGGATGCTTTGCCTTTGTTTATTCTAGGATCAATATCCAGGTCGGCTCCTCCATTTTTTTAACTTTCGCATCCTGGGTAACAAAATTTTTCGTTGCTTCAAAAGTTTGGCTATTTATGGTCATTAGCAATAACCATCAAAACTTTAGCAGATATCGTCACCATAGGCTAGGTAGTTTAGTTAATGGTTGTTGATTTTCCATTTTACTCTTAATAGCGCTGAGTACATCTTGCAACATGCAATCAATATGTTTCCCTTTATCTCCACGCTCGCTGTACAGCTTTATGCAGATCACAGCAGTTTGCTTGCATGTTAGTTTAAGTTCCTCACTGACGCTTGCTCTTTCTCCATTCTTGTTAACACTTAGGGTAAAGATGCGAATTTACGCAACAACAAGGTAATTTTCTCGGGATTGGTCTGTTTCTGCTCCTTTTTTGCTGCGTTCATCCAAGACACATATTCTATAATGGTGGCTTATAGCAAAATGATCAATATGATTTGCAGTGTTGAGTCTATCATAAGACAGCCAAGTTATTTTATGAAACAACTTATGTTCGAACAGTGGGCCACCAATTAAAAGATTTCTGGCATTTCAAAAATCGATAAAACGTTCACTGTTATTATTTCGGCTGCCGAGGTCATGGTTACCTATAATGTGCTCTAATGATGCATTCTCGGCACCAACATTAGCATTTAATCATTCGCTGCAATTATTTGAATCACACCGTGGAGCGAAGTCTGAAAATAGATTGCTCGATAAATACTTGGTCTAGGACCGGAAGTAGTGGGCTACTTCGACAATCAACAGGAAATCATTTCTAGTTACTCCCAAGTGAGTGACGGTCCGAAACTTTCCAAGTTAAGTGTACCTCTTGCAAAGGTCGAAAGCTTGTATTACACTTCTTGAACTGCAATGATTGGAATAATTTCATTAGCGACATTTTCAACTCCCTGAGGCATCAGTGTATTACCATTCTTATTGTTATTACTAAAACTTAGAGTAGATTTAAGGCAAGCTACAAACAAATATATCCTTTTATGGTTTGGTCTTGCCCACTATCTTGATTCAATTCTACATCGACTTTAGAACTGTATTGCTTTAACATATGGTTACCAGATAAAAGGAAGGCGTTTGGACTAAAGTTGTTCGACCATTTTGCCCTCCTCTGCAAACTCATCTAACGATAATTAATTATCAACTATCAAAGAATATATGCCCGATTTCAGATTTCTATATCTTCGGGCTTGGAAAGCCCTTTTTTGTTTACCTTCTCTATCTTATGCCAAATTTTAAGTTCATGGCACTAGAGTCTTCTAATTCGCATTGATTATCAGTCAGTCACTCACAATATATATTTATATAAAGTGAAATAGATTTAATGATCACATGTATTATTTATTGTTGTTATATAATTTATTATATATTTCTGACTGTGCTAATTTATCAACTTAACTCTTTTGTTGATACAGAAAGCTGCAATATTTTCAGGGAGAAATGATTTCCACTCAAGGAAGGTCTGTTTAACTCAAGGATGGTCTGTTAAGCTGCAAGTTTGTATATCTTGTTTATGTAAATGGATATTTAATAAAATAAATAATATGTTTTGATATATTTATTTACTAATTTGTGAAGTCGCATTAAACTATAAATTCAAATACCTAAAATGGAATCAAGAGAACTGTTCTGTCTAAGAAGTTGTTTGTATGTCCAGTCATTTCAACAAACTAATAGGTACACATCATGTATTAACCCACGTTATTAACAAGTATTAACCCACAGAAATTTTTGATGCCATTAGTAAATATGAAACAGCGTATTAATAAAAAGGGTTGTAAAAATACATTTACAAATGTAAACAATGTTAATACCTCTTATTTGCTTAAATTGTTGCATACTTATTAAGAAACATTAATAAATTTATTTGAGTAGAAAATTTGTATGTGGTGTTAGAAATTGTTACCATCTATCTATTGAATTCCAAATTTATATAAATTTTGTTTAAAATTTGTTAATATTCCTAGCTTATATGAAATAAAGGAGGTCATAATCATTTAAGTTCATTAATCAACCTATTAAAAAATACTTCACTTTACTTTTTGAGTTGATGTTTTGCTTTTAATCTTTAGTTGGGTGTAATAGGGTTAAGGTTTTAACAACAATATCATTAACAGTTTGTTTCGCGGAACGGTTTATTATTATTGAAGTCATATTAAATGATACCAACCAACTCGAAAGCTGGTCTTTTACAATTGGCAACTTTTTTAACAACATATAAATACCGGTGTTTTGTGAATTATTATAATTAATTCAAAGTCACTTGCGCTTATACCGGTTCGTCTTAGTTTTTTTATTTTAATTTGTTCGCAATACAACATATAAACAAAAAATAACGTTTCCGTTTCTAAGTAAAAGGGTGTTTCTGCAATTCAAATTTATAAACTTAAAACTGAATTCACACATAATACGAAATCATACAAAATATAACTTAGGTAGGATGAATAATTTTATCTCGAGTATTGTAATGTTTGTTATTGTAGCCAGTGTTCAGGCTGCGGAAGAGAAGGAAAACGTGTTCCAGTCATCCCTAACATCAGCATCGGAAGAAGAAATGAAAATATATAAACGTATTATTCCAGCTGATGTTCTTAGAGGTAAGTTTAATAACTTTAGTAACTTATTCCTATGAAAGGAATAACTAGATCGTTTAATATATAATTTCGTTTCCCAAATCATTCACTATCTATCGCATTCACTATCCATTTTTAAAGTCGTTTTATCTCTGAGTTTTAGACCACGAAGTGTTTTTTTTGATTGTATACCTCGATTTATAGAAACAAAAATCAAATGTGCAAAAATATACATTTAAATGAAAAACCATTTTGATTAAATAAGCTTGTATGAAACATATATTATTATATATTTCTAAATTGAGATATACAAATTTAACATAAATATACATATTCATGCATTTTGGGATTCTAAACCTCTTATATACAAAATATACGGTTTAAATTTGTTCATATAAATTATATTAAAAATTATTATATAAATTATAGAAAATTATAATTTTTTTTACCCTTTACTATCACATCTGAAATAGAGCTTAAGATATAATCCAATTTTTTTAATTTTTTTATAGTTTTTAAATTCCCACTTTTCTTAGAATTTTAACTATTGTCATTGAAATTAAATTATAATATATTTGAATAAAATTTTATTTGTTTGACCCTTCTTTTATATACTTTTTGCATTGTTCATAACTTGCGCTAACTGCTAAAATTGATATACATAGTACTTTATTAATGTTGTCGCTTTGAATTTCATTTCTTTTAATAAATATAACTAAGATTAAAAATACGTTATCTCCATTTTGCCGATCATATGCAATCTATCTATTTTACGGATATAATTTTATTATGCAATGAACGTTTTAATATATGTTTTAAATAAAATTAATTTGATGAAATGTAATTGTACATAATTTGATACAAGTTTATATTCTGAACAGATTGTTTTAGTTTTAATACCATATCTCTGCTAATATAATTATATACTAATGTAATAAAATTATGTAGAAAAAGAATTATATTCAATTTCAACTAAATTGTATTAAAATACGAATATTTACCAGTTTAAAAATAATATACGTGGATCATGTACGATAATTTTCCCTATTCAAAGTGTTATATACATTTTTAAGTTTCATTGTATTTTAATTAAAGCTATTAATAACTATCTAAACAGGTTTTACTTTTGATAAGTAATACGATAATAGACTTAAAGTATTGTGACCATGTTTGATAAGACTGATTAAACATTTTCGTTTCTGCTAATAACCAAATTTGAATAGTTTTTAAATACATAATACTTATTTTACATATGATACATAACTGCTTTTCAATGAAGAAGAAATTATAATGTACAGTTTAAAAAGATTTAAGCTTAGATCCATCAAAATTATCTCCTAAGACATATGTTATTTTTACATAAATATAACTCTTATTGTATCTAATGTTAGAAAACAAAATTATGGCATCCGTGATCCGTTTTCTAATTTTCAATTTATTACATAATAATAAAACACAATAAAATATACTATAATGTAATATAACATCAAACAATAATGTAATTGTTGCTTTTGTATTATATAATGTAATTGTTGCATTTGTATTCCTCAAAACACGTTTTCTATCTGCAATAACATCAAAACAAATAAATCTTCTTATTTTGTTTTACAATAGCTTAAAAAAAGTTCGTACAAATTTTCCATATTACTTTTAAGTGAAAGCTAGTATGATAAGATTATTTCTTTAATTTGAAGTGTTTATATTGGAAAGTAGAAAAATTTTAATATATATACATAATATTACATATATATCGAATAATGAGCTCTATAATGGAATTTCCCTTCTAAACATAATGTAACTTTTAATTTTTTGCTTTTGAGAAATATCCATGTAGTTGGATAGTTTAAATATCTAATTACACGTTTACGAGTTGAAATTAATATTTCATATCTTGTACTGATGCAAGTTACATTAAAATTATTACTAACAAGTTTTAGCTTAAGCTTTTGAAATTCTGTGTACTCTTGCATATTATAATTTGTCAACAGCTCATTAATGTACTTTATCAAACACCTAGCCATTTCCACTAGGGAAACTTTACTACGTCATTCCGAATGAATGTGTATGAACAGCTAAATATCTATTTATTAAAAAAATCATTAAACCTTTTCACGTGAACACACCATTATCGGCTCGAGTGATCTGGGCCTAGAAAAATTAAATGCTTCGAATACTTGGCTCTGTACTTCTATCACATCGTTAAAGGTAATGAAATAATAAGATATTCCAATGGAATTGACATGCATTCTAATTTGCATTATTTCTAATTGATTTTTTTATCGTTTTCTGGCTTATTAAAGGTTTATTAGTAAAAGGTTGTTAATAATGACATTAAAACACCAGTTTACATTGTATTTTAAGATTTCAAGCTTATCATAGTTTCAGTCTTTTAATTTAGTCATCCATTTCCTTTCTTTTTCGACTCCACACATTTGCAGTTATTTAATTCCTAACTGCGTGGAAAATTGATGTTAAATTCTTCTGCGACACAAATATGAAATTTATTTACTCAACAACAGGATGTTTTGGCGACCTATGCTTCAGTGGAAGTTAGAGGAACATATATATATATATATAAACAACAAGACCATCGAGTTATATATAAATATCACTCCTACCTTCTGATCCAAAATAATATAATATATAAAATAATAATAATATAATATAATATAATATATAATATAATATAATTTAATTTCATATAATATAATATAGTATAATATAAAATAGTAAAATATAAAATAATATAGTATAATATAAAATAATATAATAT
>JXPX01079683.1:0-14512 GCA_001047195.1 Sarcophagidae sp. BV-2014
AAAAAAATTAATACAATTTAAACTTAAGCCTATTTATTCGTTTATATGTATACACACGAATATAATTAAATTGAATACACATATTACTTAATTATATCAAATAATATAGAATTATTGGTACCGTTAAAATATCTTTATTTTCCAATACAGCTGTTGTAGTAGTTGAAGTGGAATTCGGTAAAGGTGAAGTTATTGAACTTGAGGACTGAGCTTTTCTGTAAGTACAAACAAAATTATATCATTACAATTATTTTATTTGGGCATTATACGTACAATCTCTGTGTTATGGTGGGTAATGTTATTTTAGCTATTGTTTGGAATTTGTAAACGAAAACTTTAAGCAGGGTTGTCAAAAGACTACGTGCTTTAACCGGTTCCACTTCACTGTGATGTCGTACACAATCAACCAGATTTAACAACAGTTTACACGACATTGTTTGTATTCCAGTTGCTAAGGACTCATCGTGAACATTTTTTGAAAATAATTTGATCGCCTTTTCCAAAACATCTAAACTTAAACTTTGTCGAACATGATGAGCTAAATCTGCTAATGTAGAATATGCCAAAGGCCGAATAGAATCTAGAGTTACCCCTTTACCAATTAGAAGATCCTCATCGAATAGTCTTTCAATGGATGGTATGAATTCTGTAAGACAAATTTATATTAAATTATAGTTGCTGTTTCAAGTATATTCGCAGTTTTAGCAATAAATATAAAGAATAGTTTTCGCTAAATTGACATGTCTTCTGTACATCATGCAATATAAAATGTATCTTTATATAAAATGCTAAATCGGCTGACGGATAACACTAACGCTTACTTTGTCGTAAATCCGTGGCAAAAATATGTCGGGCTGCTATTAAAAGTTCTTTTCTCAGATGAGCTGCTTCTTTGGGACATAAATGCATCAAACTTAAAATTCCACTTGTAACTGAAGCGGAATGAGTCATTATAGTATCCTACAAAAGAAATATTTAACTTAAAAAATTAACAATTTCGTTATAATTGTGTTAGTTATGCTTTTGGAGTTTTTAATTCCAAACAGAAGACCAGCACCACTGAATTATAAAAATATAGTGATGTTTTTTTTGTTTGTATTAATAAATGAAATAGTCTTCCAATTCAAATATTTTTCTTATACTCTAGTTTTTGAAGCTATTTATATTTTTGTACATACACATTCATTAACAAATACTAAATTTATAAGAAAACGAAAAAGACTGACAATATTTGGAGTAAAAATGTTCTAATAAAAGGTTAAAAGCTGGCTATGTTTAGTTGAAAATATATTAAAAGTTATATGGAATAAGTGAAAAACTATTATACCTGAAATAGTCTGACAATGTAGGCCAGAAATGATAGCGTTTTTATTTGAGCTCCCATGAAGTCTATAAATATTTCTTTGTTGAATAATTGTGAATTTCTTGAAATAAAAACATTGTAATTAGTTATAAACAAACTTAAAATTAAGTAATTATTATATAAATCAGAATACCTATGTATAGTTGATGGTTGAAGATTAATTGTCGTCATTATTAAAGGTATAAATTCAGATACTTCTTGATGTACAGCATTTTTATAAATCTGATACATTAGCACAACTATAATGGGTAATTCCTGCAACGCTCGCAACGACAGCATACCTCTGGGTAATAGGTTGTACTACAAAACAATTATAATTTATTAAAAATTTATAATGATCTATATATTTTATATAATAATACCATTTGAAATGTCAATGAGTCAGTGGGATTTTCGACATGTATAGACTTAATAGCATACGTTTCAGATAGCAATTGCTCTAAATTCAGTTCCTTTAGATCTTTAATACGTATCGGTTGGGCGGGTTCAAATATTTTGTTCATATGATTTGGTAACTCTGTGTAAATTTTTTTAACAAGAGCTAAAAATTGTTGGACCTGTTATACATTTATTTTAAATGATAAGAATTATATTAAATAATTAAAATATACAATTTCATATATTTTACCTCATTGTTAAATGACGGTCGAAAATTTTTGTGGAGTTCTATTATAATACGTAAACAAACCAACACATTTTCTTCATTATCAATTTGCAATATTTTTAACATTAATGATATTATGGATTTAACATGTTGCCGTAAATTTTCACTTATGGGAAGGCGGTGGATCATTTCTAAAATTAGTTTCCGTACCTATAAAAAAAAACTTAGTGAATTATTTAAAATCAGCATCATATAGCAATGATTTTACCTGATGTGCTTGATACTCCTGTATGAATTGTGGCTCTCCATCCTGTAAAAAATGCATAAAAGCCTTAAGGGAATGTTCCAAAAAGGATGGATATGAAGATGATTGAACCACTAGTTCGAAGTGTTCACTCAATTCTTGTGCTGCTCGTAACTTTTTATCATCAGTAGCTTTGCTGTCACCCAATATCGTAACATAGCTTCGAAACGTATTTAACTGAAAACTTTCATTGTGTGCCATATTTACAGTTCCCCAACAAACATTTGTTTAAATTTTTCAAATTAAAATACAATTTTCACCTTCTACTATAAACAAAATGTGCATCATATATTTGTCGCTCCTGTCAAAACAAAGCGTCTTGCAAAAAATAGTATTCACAGGGGTACTCAAATAATTAATTAGTATCAAAAGAAATACCAACTCTGTGTTTCATACAATATAATCTCTAGTTATGGTGACAGTTTTGACATGTTTAAAGACAATAACAACTGTATAGCGTAAGTAACGGGCTTTTGGCGCGTGTAATAATGTGTAACAAATAGTGACAAAATATTAAAATTGAAAAATTAAAAAAAAATAAACTGCAAACAAATTGTAAGAGTTAATAAGTTTTTGAATTAATTGAAAATCAATTAAGAAAACATTTTAGTGCATCCCTCGGGTTAAAAAAATGTTAAACAAGGATTTCTAACAATCTTATTGAAACAATTATATAAAAATTCTAGAAACACCAAATGTGCTCAAGTTTGTGGTCGGCAACTATTACGAGATCCTAAAAAGCAAAGTCCAGTAAGCCATATTTTGTTATCAACCATTTTTTTATATTGACCACTCTTTAAAATTATTGGTCAATTTTATGAATTTTTAATACGACGTAGCCATGGCTAAGTATCTTAAGGGTTCAAGCTTAATGTGTTCATTGATATTTTTCTTTAATTTTTTTTTGAGTTTTATTTTAAAATTTAAAAATTTTTTTAAATGGTACTTAAAGAGGGTAAATAAGAAAGATAAATACCGTGTGTTGAATCAGAATGATAATATTTTAAATGTTGCAAGCACGGATTCTTAAAAATTTTATTTCCATTAATCCCAAACGTTCCGTATATAAAAAATAAAAAAATTCAAATGCACAAAGCTATGTTTCGATGAATTCGGTTTTGTACTGTATATTTTTTATTTTTCTAATAAAATAAATTTTAATTTACATCAATATTCAAACATTATTTGTTATATTCTTCTGCACTTCTCAAACAGAAGTTATACAAAGTTTGAATGATTGTATGTACAATAATAAATATATGATTTTTTGTTACATTTATAAAGTTTTCTTTTGGCTCATGTGCGTAATAATAAAAAAATAAATAATTTTATATAAACTGATATGGTATGTGGTGAATTACAAATTACTAAAGCGATTGAATTCTTAAAAGCAATTACATTTGAAAATTTTATCATTTTAAATAACTATCCAATATAAATCACAATAAAGATGTAATAGAATAAAATAGTCTATTACATCAAATAGTCTATTACAAAGGTTATTTTTTCAAAATAATATGACTGTCGGCTTCTTGAAAACATTGAAATTCGAATTAAACGAAACTTAATTAAAACTTTAAAATTTTTTATTAGATTTCAATGTCAATCCAGGCTTCTTAGTTATATCTTCCGTTGAAAAAAAAACATTTCAGAAAACAACTGCCATTAAATCATCACATACCAATAATTTGATAAGTTTCATTATTTTACTTTACAAATTCGTTTTTACACACTAGAATATTTATTTTAGAAATATGAGTTAATGGATTAAACAACTTTTTCAAAAATAAATTTTTTGGCTTAAATAATTAATGTCTTAAATTATCTAATTCATTTTTTCCAACTAAACGAAATTTTAATTTATATTTTGTCATGTTTGTTTTTTTAATTTATTATTTATAAATGCTCATTGTCATTGCAATGTATATCTCTGTTACAAGTGACGTATTTATATATTATTATTACAAGACGATCTTATTTAAACATTTACATTATCGGTAAATTGTTAAGATTGATTTAACGGCCTTTTAACAAATATAATAATGCATGTTCTCATGATCTTAAAGTGTTAATTATATCTATTAATTTCTAATATTTTTTGTTTTTATTTTTTGAGTCAATAATTTGAAAAAATATTAGACTAAAATTTATGAGTTTAAATACGAAAATAAAACAGTATTTATAATAATAGAATAAAAAGAGATTAGTATGTTGTTAATGCAAATATGTTTTTGTGTAGGTCATGTGTATGTTTGTAGGTATGCTGTATATATGGTACAAATTGGTGCATTGTTGTTTCGATCGATTATGTCTGAGTTAGTCAGATCCTCTCTCAAAGCGGACTATTTTCGGACTCATCACGTTCTTGTATAGCAGTAATACTTTGCTGTAAGGCATTTGGCGTCAACCATTCTCTAAAATTTCACAAAAAAATAGCTAATACAAAAGATATATATTTCTTATGATAAACATGCTTACTTTGGCAAACATCTTTGCAAAAATGGTACACATGAACTAAAATGTGCTAAACGATTTACCCAGCTGGGAATTTCTTGGCCGCATAGGATCTTTAAAATATATAGATTAAATGTAATTATTAAAAAATATAACAAAAAAATCTGTGAATTTAACCAACTTAATTACAATGTCTGTATATTAAAAACTATTATAATCAATAGATATACGAACTTCAGTGTTAAGTGTAAGACGTTGAATAAATTCCAAAAATCGTTTTATTAAATATAAAGAAATTTCCATAATAGTATACATTGATTCTCAAACTTTAATTATGCACGAAACAAACATTAAAAAAAACTTCTAACATAATGATGATGTCTTTGTTAAGGCGAAAGGTAATATTAATTGACAACGTCTTTAAAACTATCGAAAATAATTTTTTATAATTATTATAAGAACAAAAAATTTATTTTCCCAATAAATTAGGTTGATTCTTGATTTAAATATCCAAGAATAATACTTTGCTCGTTTTCAAATTTAATGGAAATCGAGATATAATAATTAAAGTAATTGAATAACTAATTTTAAAAACAAAAACCCTAACAATACAGATTATATTACCTGAGTAAGAGCACTGGAGAAATGATTGCAATTATTGTTCATTAAATGATAACGATCTCCTCTGAATTGATTTCCCAACTCTTCAACAATACGTCTCACCTCCTGGTACGTAAAATCTGTACATCCAATTTGTATACTCTGTCTAAACTGAAACTGTTCACCTAATTCGTCATGGTCTCTTGGCGTTATTTCAAAAACTCCGGTGAATGGAAACGGATGACCACCATATGCGAATTCTGTGCCAAATACTTCTACACCCGAATGAAAAACACCCAAGCCAATAGAAGTGGTATATTCATTAATCCAATACTTGAAATGAAAAATAAATTAAAAAATTTTCTTAAACTATTCCTTCATTATTTACCATATCGTATACATTTAAAATCACTGGTTCTCTATTGCCAGTATTGGAGGGCAACAATTCATCATTTCCACTATCTTTTGATATACTTAAACAACTGGGAAATGGCAAGTTGCAAGGAAGACCATTAGAAAACATCTTGCATAAATTTTGTGATCCTGAGAATTGTTAATAATATTAATTAGCACTTAGGTATCAAGCATTATAGAATATAAAAATTAAAATGAACTGCATTACTAAATTATTTTTTTCTTTTTGGTTTTGCGTGAATGAAGAAAAGCAAAAAATCAATTTCACATAATACAATGAAAATGCAACGAGAGACACATATGATTTATTTTAATTAAAGTAAAAAAAAAAACAGACGAACAATTCCACATATAATTTATCAATATTTTTATTTACGTATTATTTTGTGAAACAAAGGATTGTATTTTGTCTATTATAAAACTAGAGATATAATTCACAAAAAATTCATCTGACACACATAGTGTAGTCATATAATCGTGGAATACCTTTTTGAAAAAAGGTTGTTTAATATTCAATAACAATAAAAACAGTTAGACGCTTCAACAGTAGCGATTTTTTTTCTTCCAACACCAATAACGCAATCGTAGCATTCGAAACAAATTGTATGTATCACTCTACAATAAACATGGACAAATGTTTATTTTTAGTTAATTTGTAGCTAAAATATTAAATTTTTTGTAGAACATAACAGGGTGTTTCGCATATGAGGCAACCAGTGCTACCAAAACTACCATTAACAAGGTGTTGTGAATAAACTAAATATGTTCTTAATACACCTGCAAAACCAGGACATAGAATCTAGCAACATATTTTTATTTATCAAAGTGGTTTTACATAATATATATAATAAATAAATATATACAAATATTTTTTTCTTTATTCAAACAGAAAATAAAAACTAACAAACAAATGTTGGTAGACGTGTTTAATATTCCTATTATTCTTTTAATTAATTTTAAGAAAAGTCCGCTCGATAACATAATAATATGAAGCAAATAAATAGTATCTATTTCTAAACAAATATACATTTGTAAAATAACGGTGCTAAATACATTTGTATTAACAATGTTTTTTTANCAATTTTATATGTCAGAAGCTAAAATAACGGTACTAAATATATTTGTATTAACAATGTTTTTTTACTCTTCATTACAATTATGCCTCCAATACCATTGTTAGTTAAGATTATTATAATTTATTTTTAAATAGATTTTGTACTTATTATGCTCTTGCAAATTATCAATATACATGATTTAATATCCGATGTTGCCTAATATAATCAAGATAATAGTTTAAAGTAGTAAATCAATTATAAGGACACCGCATAGCTATTCAATCTTTTATGATTACAATAAAATTTAAAATTAGAAAATAAATATTTTAGAACAAAACAAATAGTAATAATAGAGAAACTTTCCCCTATAAAAACTTAGTTCTTTTTGTATGAAGTGAATATAAATTTGAATATAACGTCAAAAGAACTTAATCATAGTTTTTTAATAATGAATGGTGGGTGGTATTAATTATCAGGATAAAAAAGATGTTAAGATAGGCGTTTTGAAAATGAAATTCATTCTAAGAAAAAAGTATATAGAAAATCCAAAGAAAATAAAATATAACAATAAGAAAATGTGTTGTATGTAAATAAAATGAAAGATTATTTGTAAAAGACAATCAATCAGTTAACTCAACAGAATACATAAATTAATTTATATGTAAAAAAAGTGAACATTATAAACAAATTTGATCAGTAGTGCAACAAATGTCAATAACATCTAGTAATACTGACCATTACTCTGTGATTTTTAATTACCGGAACGTTCGATCACTGAATCGAATTTTTTTTGCACTCTTTCATAGACCCTTTACGATACATTATGTAAAATTTCGTTTTTAAAATCAGGTTTTTAGTATTGTTTTTTAAAGCTATTGTTAAATTTAATATATAATTAAAAATAAAGAGCTTGTACCGAGTAATTATAATTGACTCATACTTACATTTCGTCAATGTTAGTAAATGTGAGCGTTGTGGTGTAATGGTTACTGTGTTGAACTGTTACACAGAAATATGTATAATATTTTCACATAATATACATCAGATTTCGGACATAACTGTCCTCAGATATATTGAATCACGTAATTTTAATCTTGTAATTTTAAAGCCCTCTTATCCTTCACCACCTATCATCTCTCGTCTATCACCTTTTCAAATAAAGCAACTCATAAAAAAATAGCCAGAAATTTGTTGATAGTTGCTTCTCTTTAAAAACATAAGCGTAATAGATGGATTGTAAATTGAATTATAATTGTGTAAAGAATTAAAACTTAAGTGTTATAAGCTTTTCTCAGTTTAAACTTTAAACTTCCTCAGCCTCATCTAAAATAAAATTAAGTAAAAAAAATATTGTTTTACTTTTGTATAACACTAAGTTTCATTGCATGGATACATTTATTATTTCTACTTTTTTATATATTTTATGTATGTATTTTACATTTTAGTTGATGTCTTACATATTTAGTAATATTAGTATGTCAAAATATAACAAGTATATCATTAAATTTATAAGAAAGTGGTTTCTTTATCTACAGCATCTTATATTCTCCCCCTTTACTATAGCAGCATTTATATATATGCATATTTTAATAATTACTTTCATTAATAAATTTAACAATATACTTAGTGTAAAATATATATAGTTTTGAGGCTTTTAATATGAAGGCGTTGATCTGTTGATATGTAAAGAATGTCGTTCTTGCTTTCTAAATTTAGCTCTACGATTTTGGAACCAAACCTTTAAAATTCAATAATTTAAATGAAAAAATATGTTTTTGCAAAGTATTATCGTTCTTTTGTATTACCTGTACGCGGGCTTCTGTTAAATCGATTTTTGTAGCAATTTCTTCGCGTGTGTAAATATCTGGATAATGTGTTTCTTGGAATATTTTTTCCAACTCCTTTATTTGCGCTGAACTAAAAGTTGTACGCATTCTTCTCTGCTTTTGTCTGTCTGATTGATATGATGATGTATCAATTTTAAAGTCTATAAATATATAATTAACATTAACATTTACATTTGTATTTTATTTTTTATTAGGAAACGAAAAATATTTTGAATTCAATGAACCACCAATTTTATATATTCAGTAAACATTTAACCATAATTTCAAATTTAATAAAAATGAAATTATATGAATTGTATGCATTGAAAAAACTTATTTCATTTTTAAAATGTGGAATTTTTTATTTTAATTTTGTTGGCTTGGGCACTTAGTTGCGTTTCCAAAGAGTATTATATAACGCTTCCTTAATTTTTGGAAGTATGATAAGCTAACTTCGTTAATACTTTTCGTTGAAAACAAATTAATTTATTACATTTTGAATATAATTTAAAAAATTTGATAATATCGTAGTTCCTATTTTTTCATATTTCTTGAACACTCTTATGTTACTTTATATAAACTTAATTAAATTAAATTTTCGAAGATAAGTCAAAATTTTTATATTAATTTTTTAACCACTTAGAAGAGTATTCAACAAAAGTCGAGAGTATTCAACAAAAGTCAAGTTTTATCCATTACATCAGAATGTTTCAAATGAAGTAACTTTTTGTATTTTTTAAATAATTTATTCTAGTAATTGTTAATACATGATAAGTACATTATATGTTATATTTGGTTATTATAAGTTTATCCGGGCGAAAATGAGGCGTCCATTCTGCTAGTCCATAAAACATGTAGTTACTTCTTTATAGCCTACAGTAAATGTAGTTACTTTATAGATTTTTTTTATTATGGTTAAAAAACGATACCACTCGTATCGATCGAACAAATAGTTTCTGATTTTCAATATTCATTAATAATATTTAATAAAGTCAATGTCAAACTTTTATGAACAAATAATACAACTAAAAATTTCAAATTCTTTCTTGAATAGTGATTTAAAATATTTCTAACGTCTGATGTCCGTTTTAACTAACTCTTCAGTAATGTAAATAATTTATAGAGTATTTGATTTATATTTTATATAACCAGAGTAGGAAAATAAATGTAGAGTACTATTTTTTATATAACAAGGATATATCGAGTTTTTTAATGATAATATACACATGAGTTGGAATTTTATTTATTTGATTATCGTTCTATATTAGCTTATTGGAATATTGCTGGGTATTGTAATAATCATCGAAATCATTTTGGGTTCTTTGTTATTAAAATTTTATGTAAATCTTACCATTTCCGGCTATCTCTTGAATTCCCAAAGATCCATTGTTTCATGCATAATAGGTTGACATTTTGATCATGTAGACGAGTAGAAGATTCACTTACATACACAAAGTTTTCCATTTTACATTTTTGTTTTGTTATTAATACGGGCTAGTTATATGTGTTTAAATATCGATCGTAAAAAAATAAAGTGCTGAATAAAAAATAATTGATAGACAAAACTCACAAAAATAAAACATAAACAATTTGGTAAAATCAGTATTTATTTATAAATTAATGTTTGTGAATTTTGAAGTTTACTAAGTAAAATAGATCATGAATATAAGGTTATATATTACTCAAAATGGATGTAATATAGAATTAAATGTTTTTGTTGATTACATATAAAATTGAAAAAAAAATACTTAAGATTGAATAATTTTAGTAATTGATCTCAACTTATGACCATTAGTTTTGATTAAAGTGAATAAATTAAAAAAAAAATTGTTTTATTTTTATTTAATCACGCCTAACACCTCCCATAAATAATAAACTTGTAAACCAAACAATAAAAAGTACACCCCATGAAAATGATTAGACAATGATGTCTGCTCACGTTAATCCCATCAAGTGAAAATAAAAGGATAACATTTTAGCGCGTGTCGAAAGTCTCCTGGGATATAAACAAAAAGTAAATACAACAAATATTAATGATTAAATATAACAATAACAAAAATGGTAAACTTTTTAGGAACATTATGACTTTGATTAATTAAACCATATAGAATACCACTTTTCTACAGACTGTATGATAAATATTATGTGTACGAAATGAAGATGTTATATTGAAAATATCCTAATAAAAACGTACCACGATTGCTTACATTATTTTTTCCTCATTATTTTCTTATTTTCAAAGTATACATAATATTTTATGTTTTAATTGAATTTTGCGTTTTGTTTATACATTTGCGTTGTTTAACCTTTCAACACAGAGTTCTTATGATGTTCATAATACGAACATTTCCTGAAATGACGAATGTTAGGACTATCAACCTCCTAAACAAACGAAAAAAAAATCATTAAATTTGCTACATTAAATTTATGCAGTTTCCACATGGCTCCATTAACAAATATTTATAATTGCTAACGTCTTCTTTTTAAATTCAAAATACAAAAATTATGAATTTGTTTCTAAAACTTTAATTTAAGCGATTATTGTTTGTGCTACACTCAGAGAAATTCGGCAGTATATTTCCATTAATATTATGACAGCTATTTGTCTTTATGTTTAAAAAAAATTATTTCTACGGATTTAATTCAAATAACTTCTTTATTTTTATTTTTGTCGATAAAAGATTATAATTAATGTTAATAAAATATATCAGAAATATTAAAGAATAATAGTATTTCTGAAAATTGTATAAAAATTTAGAAAATTTATTTAACTATTTTTGACAAAATATGAACTTTCTATACATAATATAAATACTTTTACAAGTGCAACACAGTCATAATCAATTATTACTTGAGAAATCGAGTTTTTAAAAATATGTGTTCATTAATCTAACACAAAGCTTACAGCATTAATACGAGGACTGTTCAAAAAGACAACATTTGTAATTTTTGTTTTTTTTTTTTTGTTGAAAAAATTGGTCTTTGCCATCATTGTCATAACCATATACCTATATTTCGTCAACTGTTATAACCCTTTTAAACAAATAAGGGTCGTCGTTAACGTCATAAAACATCTCGTAAGCGATTCCAATGCGAAGGTTTCAGTAAATTTTGAAAATATCGTGTGTTTGTTTTTTTGATAACGTTAAGCTTTAAGTACTTTTCATTGTCCCACCCACAGAGGTTCACATAAATAAATATAAAATATAATATGTTTGTATATATTGTTTAAAAGCCCTAAAATGTAGTCTTTAAGATGAAAACTACTAAAGATAACGCGCACTTTTTTTGTTACTTGGTTTTCCGATTGGCCGGTTATTTATTGGTATCGTTAATAAAACTTACTAAATTCATCAATAAAAAATAGTATTACTTTCATTTAATAGAAACAAAGAGAGAAGATTCTGTACATACAAAATACGTTGAAGGAATAGTTCAAATTATTCACAATAAAGTTATATTTACTTCACTTTATACCTAGTAGAAAAGAATCTAGACTAAATCCTTTTCTACTAGGTAAGTATATAAGAGAATTAAAAAATTTGAATTTTGTTCGTATCTTTTGCAAAAACCTATTGTCTACGAAATAACTGTTTTATAAAAAAATGATTGAATGATAACTTTTTTAATTACCTATTCCATCTAATACATGTTAACCAAAATGAAGAGGTTTTTTAAGTCAAACACCAGTTCTACCCAGCATTTGAAATCGACAAAACATGCATCCATAAGTGTTTTTTTTTTTTGAGTGTTAATATCTAAACAGTCTAATTTACTTAAGTGCTTTTGAGTGAATTCTTATGCCACTAAAAAGAAAATGATACCGTATCCNTCTAATTTACTTAAGTGCTTTTGAGTGAATTCTTATGCCACTAAAAAGAAAATGATACCGTATCCTAACAAAAACATTAAGGTTTCGAGAAAACTCGACTGTGTTGTAGAGAATTTGTTGGTTTTTGTAAGTAAATATATGGGTTGGAATACATTCACATTGAGTGTACATTTTCTGTTATATTTGCTACCATTTGAACTGTTATTGACATTGGGGTAACATTAATAAAAATAAATCAAGTCATGTTTCCCTTAGATCTTCAACGCGAGTATGCACACATGAATTAAAAGTATTTTAATTAGTATTATTAGGATTTGAATATTTGTGTAAATTACCTGTGAATTGATTGCTTATGGTATTTGTATTATAGTTGAAATATATGTCAGATTCCTCTTGATTTTCATTATATATCACTGGTGTATTTATATTGTTAACTACTTGCACTGTATGACTGTGACAATTTTTAAAATGATCCATTACTAAATCATAACTGGACAATATGTCTCTGCCGATAACATTTGAGTTATAAAATGTTTTCGCGGAATCTTTAAGATTTTCGGAAATAACAAAATTTTTCAACGAGTACTCCATTCTTCTTTGTGTATATTTCTTTGTTTTTGAAAGATTTTTTAAAATATATTTTGCATTAAACTTAATTTAAAAAATAATAAAAATTTTTGACACTACAAGCATATCAGGAAGATGCAATTAATACTCATATTACGTTACGATATACGCTTTAAAGCGAGTAATTTGATAAAACAATAAAAAACATAATACTGAAAATTAACTTCAAACAATAGGCGGTGCCAAACAATTAGGGGTGGAAATGAATTTTCCATAGTGATGCTACACGAAATGCGTAAAGCATATTACATATTTGTATTCACTTGAAATTCTTTGTTATGAAGATAATTATCGCTTACGGCGAAAGATTGTATTGCTTCTAAATTTTTACTTGCAGATTGCTAACACCGCAATCATTGTTATTTCTCAGGTGTATTGTACGAATTATAACTTGTATGTGTTAAGAATTTTACTTAAGCTGATAATTGAATTATAAATACCAAAGAAAAAATGTAGGGTGTAGAATTTGAAAAATTTTACAGATTCTGGGTTGTACCATTTGTTGATGTGCTACTCATTATGGGGAACAATGCTTAATTCCATAGTAGCTTTGTGACATGTAGCTAAATCTAATATTGCTACAGGTATGTGAGTGTTGTTGAATTTAAATTATACTATCTTAGGTACGTCTATTTATGGCATATTAGGGAAAACGAAACATTCAATTCGTATATAACCCTGCGTAGTCTGTTTTTTTTTATTATATACGTTGGCTGTATAAGCAGTTGATTGAAAATATATTGGATTTATCAAAATTAAGTTAAATCAGGAATTTATTTACTTTTCTCTTGGTTTAATACATTAAGTCCATATTTTTGGTCGCTTCGCCGCATAATTTTCATTTTTTTAAATAATAAATTTATATTATACCTAAATGTAAGCGACATAGGTGTACACTAAAAATGAGCTTGACCTAAAATAATTTTTATTGTGCCAAAATAGACATAAAAAAATAATTTTTTGGATAAACATTTATTATATCTGAAGAATTTAATAAAATGAACAAATGATTATTCATTTGTGTGTAATAGCAGAACCATCTTAGCCAGATGTCACACAACAATTGTATTTTTAAATTAAAATATTGTTTCGATTACGTTATTTTCCGATAAAAGACCACTAAATGTTAGAATATTAACATGACGATTATAAAGGATTGAAACGTTTTATTTTTTATTTTGTTATTAATTTCCCATTATATCAAATATCTACCATATAATAATACAATTAGTTATAAATCAATTAACTTTGTTCAACTTAAACAATTACTACAACGATATCAATAGAAAACATTAAGGAGCTTAATAAACGCAACATTGTTTGTTTCTAATACAATAATGATTTAACAAGCGATATGAAAAAATTCAATTTGGAAATATTTAGCAACCATTACAATGCCTTTGCCATTTCTCTCTTAGATGACACAGAAGAAA
>JXPX01083548.1:0-15159 GCA_001047195.1 Sarcophagidae sp. BV-2014
ATGTTACTCTTGGAATCGTGTACTGTAGCCATAACACATCATATACAAAAATAATGTAGTGCAAGACCTTAATCTGATACAATTCTCAACTACAATCTTTATGGCCTTATGTCAATATTGGGTTTTGCTTCTCTATAAACTGTGTACTTTTCTGCCAACATTCATTATTTATAAAAAAAAAAACTTCAATATATATATTACATTTCTTAATTTACTGCATTTTATTGCATTTTCTATAATAAAAAATTCCACAACAGCAAAAAATTTATTTTTCGTATGTGTCACTTTGCAAAGCTGTCAAAATCAAAGATTGTAAACATAACAAGATATTTAATGTTAGTATGTGCTGTGAATAAAAGAAATGACACAAAACTAAATAAATATTATGAAAACCACGTTTGAAATCATTTTTACCTAAATAAATAAATAAATAATAAGTCTGGAAACATATTACAATAAGAGCAATTGGTTGTGGTAAAATTAATCATGCATTTACTATTTATATGTATATATTTTTATAGGATTATTATTAATTTTATTATTTTCTAAGTGTACTCTGTGGAAAAAAACTCTGTTTTAAAAAAAATAATTTTATCAACTCTGTTTCTACACCAGTTTCATATCGTGCCGGTGTTGAAAATATTTCTTGGTAATAAAAAGTGGTATTATAATAAAATTAATATAAAAAAGGTTTATATAACTCATTTTATAGTATAGAAAAATAAAAACAGAATATTTACAAAAAAAAAGAAAAAAACAAAAATCGAAATAGCTACATGCATCAACACAAAAAATTTGAAGAATCCTCAAAAATATTTCTTAATTGCGCCACATACTTGTTCGGTCAAGTAAGAATCAATCACTTCACAAAGATGCACTTTGACAACACAATTTTTAATGCATTAAAATGAAAAATATCTTACTAACTAATCTCCCACATAAAGTAAACAGATATATATAATTAAATCGATAATTTGGTAAGTAAAGATTTATTTCACAAACAGATTAGAAACTAAATTATTTTAAATAATGAAACAATATTTTTTAAGCACATATGCATCAGTTTAATAAAAACCCAAGACTGAATGCTAATACTTGTCTGTAAGCAATAGATAGAGCAAAACTTGCAAATGTAAATGTATTTTGCTTTTAAAATTGCTTTATTGTCGAAAAAAATAAAATCATTTCAATCACGAAAACTAATATCCACGTTTCAAAATCATCTTTTATATCCTAGTGGCATGGTGTACGTATATGGTTATAAATTATCGTGTTGCAATGTGTAACTACTTTTGTGTTTAAATTATAGAGCAACCTTTTTTGCATTTGAACTGTCTATTTATTAGGCAGACTACACGTCAATCCCTTTGGCAAATAAATTAAACAAACAAATATTCTTCAAGTCTATTTAGTAACACTTCTTAGTTTAAATACATTAAATTGCATTGTTAAAATTTTCAAAAACTATTACATTTTTATTTGAAATTTCTTATCTTAATACATATAATAGCAATAACAATATTAAATACACTAAGATTGAAGTAACACTTACGAAATAATTTTTAAAACAATAATTTTAATTAATAAAAAAATATTTTTTTATTTTTATTTATATACTCTTTTTTATATGTATGCAATTGTCTTCGTTCGTTCGAATAATAAATATATTTTTTATATGACAACCCTAATACAAAATGCTGAGGTAGAAAAAACATTTTGGAATCACAAATTTTGAATTTCTTTTTAATTATTTCTTAATTCAAAATATTTAGTATTGTAAGGAGTATCCTCTTGTCACACTCAATCTCTTAAAATACGTATTCTGAAGATATACAGGTTTATATCTTGGTACCCGCTAGGATCATTGAAATTCACTATGTTGCTATTAATTAAAAATAAAACATGGCTAATAACTGGGGTTAAAAAACCCTGTTGCATTCAGTTTTTGCATGTCCTTAGTTTGTCTTCGGTAGCCTTGTTTAAAATATTTTACAAAAATATATATATAGTGTTCGAATCATTACAACAGTCACAAATCCCAACTCCGTTTGGTATATATATTTGGCTTCCATTTATATATATATTCCATATTTATTGGAATATATATACAAATGTATACAAAATTATTTTATTGTCTCCAAACTGCGTTGCCAGAATTGATTATCAAGAAAATTTACGTTATTTTTTTCGGTATATACATTTTGTGATTTTTATTATATTTAGAAAACTTTAATTAAATGACTAAAGTTAGTTAATTTCTGATTATATTTTGTTTCAATTAGATTGCCCATTAACAATTAAAACTATGTGTTTAAGGTTATTTCATGTTGTAAATTCATATTCATATTCAATTCGTATTTAAATATTATAGATTATTTTATGACAATATTACCATTAGCGTTAGTAGATTCATTTATTATTTGTTGATATTATTGATATTATTTGTTTTTTTATAATGATGTGTTCNGTAGATTCATTTGTTATTTGTTGATATTATTGATATTATTTGTTTTTTTATAATGATGTGTTCTATGATTCGATTCATTTTGTTTTGACAAAATATCCATGTAATAATCTGTCAGTGTTTCTCTTAATGGCAAAAGTTTTACTAATTTAGATGAATTCGTCGACCATGTTGAACTATTTCTCCACAAACGTTCTTGTATTTTCGCTAATTTAATATTCTGAGATTTTACATTCCATTCTGGATAACCACAGTCTGATATCATATAATCTGGCAGTTCGGTTATCATATTGACAAACTCTTCAATTCTATATATAAACAAGTATAAAAAAATGTAGGTTTAATAACAAGACATATTTTCTATAATGTTAATATGCAGGTAGGTGTAGGTCTTTTAATATACACTGAAAAAATCTGTTCAATTATACTACATAAAGCTCATAAATATCACTGTTAAAGACACAAAATTTAAAAATAATATGTGCAAATGAATAAATTAATGATTCAAATCCGCATAAATAGTGCATGTAAATTTGTTATTTGTAATAAAATAATTATTATCATCCAAATATGGATTACATTTAATTAATATGCGCTACACTCTTGTTATTAGTTAGTGCGCTTTTATACAAATATTAATAATTAAACCGGTTGGTGCTCTTTTTTTAATTCTTATAGTATTTAAAAATAAAGCTGAAGCGAAATACTATTATTCTGTTTTAATTAAGTTCAATTCCATTTATTTTTTCATTATATTCTATTAAAAACAGTTTTTCTAGCTTTTTTATATTTAATTGTAAATGATTTTCTACTTTGATACAGTTAGTGCTTATTTAAATACTGAAACGTTAAATTAAATATAAAACTTTAATTATATTTCACTATTGAATTAAAAAAATAAACACTATGACAATTAAGAAACAGACCCAACTTTCACTTGTTAAAATTTAAAAGACATATTCACCTGCAATTTATAGTGTTTTATTAACCTTTAATTAAATTTTGCATAATTTCATTCTGTATTTTAGAATTATGTGATTTGGATTAATATTTTTAATTTAATTATAATTTTTCTTTAATTCTATATTCACTTGTTGGTTAGTTGGTTCTGTTTAAAAAGCTCAAATGCAACTGATTGATTCTTCTTGTTTATATTTTCTTTCATTTCTTCATCTTAACCTTTTTTCTTGTTTATTGTTTTTTTTCACTCATATATACTCAATATTTCTCCATGTCTTAAATACGTTTTCTTAAAAATTTCTCATTTTTTGTATAAACCTAAAGTCTATACGTGTCAGTGAGTAGTATGGTCTTTGAAGTTTGTTTTTAAAATTTGCCTAAATATCGCAGCGTGTGGTGGAAGTGTCATATAATGAAGAAAAATAGTTAGTATAAATATTGGAAATATAGAATTGCCAAAGATTCCTTTTTATGTACATGCAAACAATAAAAGTAATATAAAATTATTTAAAACTGTTGTAATTTTAAATCACAAGTATAAAGTAATTTTAGATTTTGTGTATTTTCTCAGAACAAATAGCATCAATTCAAATGTTTTTTTAAACAAGATAAACATTACATAGACAACAGCCCCTTAAAATACACCAGCTAAATTAGGAAAAAAAACTGTTCTATTCATTTAATACCATACATTTTAATATTCGTAATTTAAAATAAGTGAATTGATTGGTACATTTGATTTTTGGAAATTCAATGTAAAAATCTTTCGTAATAAAATGGCAACTCTGCTATTGTAAATAATTCCAACAAATTCCTCTAATTCTCTTGCAGGTTCTTGTCAATGATACTTATGTAACATAGCTATGCTGCCAGATCTAAACCTTACACTCTAATTAAAATTCAAATAAATTGACAGTATTTACGTAAGGGACAGTTTTTTAAAAAAAGCATTTCGAAAATTTATTTGAATTTTAAATTTTAATTTTCGAAATAAAAATTTATTTTTAAGTCTTAAAGCTTCCATACTATCATTTAAAATTTTAAATTTAAGATCAACTTTATTTTGCACAACAAAAAAACGAAAAAAAACTTCAATTTGATAATACTACCAGTGAAGTCAACTGATGCAATTAATTTGATTTAAGTATAACAACAAATGATTACATATTATTATCTAGCAATACACTGAATGTTTTAAATAACAAATTCCTATTTTAATATATAAAATGGTTTTAATATATAAATAGTGTTTTTAAAAACTAAATTTTATTTTTTAGATTTTTTTAGACTAATATTCAATTATAAATGGTAAATACTTATCCAATTATCTTGCTTTTATTTTTCTTAATTTTTTATTAAAATTAATCTCGTTATAAAAATTAAACAATTATAATAATGGAATTGATCCGTTATTGGAATTTAAATTAAGCACTGTTAACAATTTGTGATATATACATAAAATGTAACAATTGATATGCTCTTTTCAGGGAATCATTTTAAAAATGTGCTTGAAATTAATCGTATAAAGAATGCACTTGTTCATAGCAGTGAAGTCTTAAAGTGTTAACGCCCAATGAATACTTTCTTGCAGAATGGGGTTTAGTCATGTAGTGTATATATATTTATATAGTTATTTATTTTCTGTTCTTCATTTACCTACTGACCTCAATTAACGGTCGTTTATTCTTGTTATTTTTGGTGTAATATATGCATTAGTATAAAGCATGAATGTGTCCCCATCTTAACCCTTGTGTATGTGTCAGAGTATCCGTGTTGCTATTTGTTTGTAATAATGAAAGATTTTACTTGTATTTCCAAATTATTATTTACACGTGGAAGCACGAATAAATTTCTAATTATATTATTAAAAACTAGTCAATTTTAAGAAAACCGATTTGTTAAAATCACGATATACACGTAGTCTTCAGTTTTACTGCCATTTTACATTTTTAATATTTGGTTTAGTATTAATTTTTTTATATAAAATTTCTAAGTTTTTATTAAATGGCTAATGATTATAACATCATTAAGTAGGTGAAGAGCACAATTAAACAATGTCTTTTCAGGAATATTTGTTGTTGATTTTATTTCAAACAAACACCTGAACAACTTGGAGTCAGAGAAATTTTACGCTGCAGGTAAAATAATTTGCTTTGAAAATAAAGGTAAAATAATTCTTGGTTGTTAAATTTAATTTATACTCGTACATTTCTAGAATATACAATTCGAGTTTTATAAAAATATTAAACGGTTTATTTCGCATATATGGTTAGGCAGTATTTTGTTAATAATTTATGGTCAAATAGGTCAATATGCATTAATGTTATAGAACAATATTCAACGGAAATGTCTTTTATTTATATTTTTTATAAAAATGGCCCTTCCGTTTTGAATATAACTATTTTGCAACATCTTCTTTCAGCAAATTCATGGTTTTTACACTGGTAAAAAAATGTATAGAATGTGATACACAGTATTATGGCTTGAAAAAAATTAGCTAAATGTCGGAAAGTGCAAAAATGGGTGTGCTTTCTTTTCAAGGGGTGATGTATGTTATCATCGATGGTGTTGCTTGTATATATACATATTGAAATTTGGTATTGATCACATTCGTGATTTTACATTGAACACTTACAAATTCAGAATGACTAGCTTATTTAAAGTATCTAAAAAAAGCAAGTAATTTGCCAATATTAGTTGAATATTGTTGTGACCATATTATATTTGTCATTTGTAATTTTCTATTTTGTCTTTTATTTGCAATTTCGGTTTCATAATAATAAAATATAAAATATTTCTGAATTAGTTTTTCCATTTTTTAAATAAACCTCAAACGTTTCCCTTTGTATTATGGATTGGCTAGTTTTTTGGTTAGTTCTACTAATTATTTCTAAGTACAAAAATTACTCTAATGGCATCAAACAAGACACCTTCAACAAAACGTAGTTAAGAAATTGGTAATCTCAAAAAAGTTAANTATTAAAATTATTAGAATTGAATCAATTGTTGTGACCATATTATATTTGTCATTTGTAATTTTCTATTTTGTCTTTTATTTGCAATTTCGGTTTCATAATAATAAAATATAAAATATTTCTGAATTAGTTTTTCCATTTTTTAAATAAACCTCAAACGTTTCCCTTTGTATTATGGATTGGCTAGTTTTTTGGTTAGTTCTACTAATTATTTCTAAGTACAAAAATTACTCGAATGGCATCAAACAAGACACCTTCAACAAAACGTAGTTAAGAAATTGGTAATACAATACAATGAAAAAAGTGAAAATGAACATGTGTGTTTTAAAATAAAATTCAATGAATTACACATCCCTTCAAAATAGAAAACAATAACAAAAATAGAAATTAATCTTCTCAGCTAAATTCGATATTGATTTTTTACTTTACCATAAACTATTACTGAACTACAAAAAATAATCTTTTCTTTCAATCTTCTAATTTTATGTTTTGAGCAAGTATCATTTTTAGATTAAATATTACCTGTTCAAGATGAAAAATTCGCCGTATCTTTTAGTTCGCCTTAATAAGTGTTCAGACTTAATTCATAAAATAAAAAAAATAGTCAGAGTTTGCTTGTCGTTTGTACAACACGTACATGTTGTCGTGGTCAAAATTAAAGTTAAAGTAGTACGAATTGTATTCAAGCCGGTTAAAAAGACATTCCTTAACTAACTGTTTGTGTATTGTATGATTGAGTGTTTGTAATTTTTATTTCACTATGTTGTGCCTAGTGAATAGCTTTTATTTTTGGCATATTTCTTTATCTGTAAAGTTGTTCAAACCACTTTGAAACCGCAGCTATGAGGTGTAGCTTGAAGTATTTCTTAAGCTAGTTTTAGTGAGTGTTTGGCCTTCGTGTGGTACGGTACAGTAAACGGATAACAGATAAGACGCAATAAGATTGGAGTGATTATTGTTTATTAACATATTTTTTTAAGTGTATATTTGGCGTTAACATGTATGTGTTAATATAAGACACACAAAAAAGAAAGGATTTAAAAAACAAATCAAGTGTTGAACAATTGAAATTCAATTTCATATTATAACTCTTTGAACATTTAAATTGCAGTGATTGTTGAAAAAAAATATATTCTTTTCTCTTGAATTATAGCTTGGATGCCAACAAGTCATTATATTTTAAGCAGTTATAACGAGTTTTTTCTTTTTTCTTTAATATAAAATCTAATGATTTCTCTCCCATTAACACGATTACAAAGAAGAAAAATGCAACTCCATTTTGCAAAATAAACCACAAACACCAACAGTAACGATATAAAGTAATATCAAATCTACAGTTTTTCTCCTTCCTCTTATCTTCTTCGTGTTCATATTCTTTTTCTAACCAGTTATAGAGAATAAACACACGAATGAATATACGAGTTGGCTAAGAAAAAGAAGAAGAAAACTTGTTGCAGCAAAACTACTTGTAGTAGAAAATTATTTATATGCACTGTGTTTCTTAATAATCAAAACAAGCCACCAATTGTAACCAATTCAACAAAAGAAGTTTCAAAGATATTCAAATAGAGAAAAATATAAATATATTTAACCAAGTGTTTTTACAAACAAGTTTGTTTCTTAATTCTTTCGTTTAGTCATAAATAAAATACTACTACTACTTATACAGGGCGAAAAACCTAATGTTGTTTCAATAATTAACATAATTTTTTTTTGTTTGGATGTTCTTTTTTTTCCAAATTCCATACATTTGACATCATTCAATATTAAAGGGAGTGGTTGAATATGTCGATCCATTCTTGAAGTATGCAACATGAATAATAACATGTGTGTAATTTATAATAATAAATACATTTAAGTTAAAATTGATGGTATATCTGAGGCTAATAAATAATGATGAAGTTTTTTTTTAGTTCAAGACTTAAATTTATATTTCATTTATGCAACATAAAACATAAAAGAACAATAATAACGAACTTTCGGATAATTATAAAATAAAAAAGGAAACACTTGTTAAAACATCAATATTTGTACATAAATAACAAACGGATTACCAATAACCCAAATTGTGGAATAACTTGATTTTTATGAAATCACCTTGAAGGTAGGTAACACATTCATTTTTATTTAGTTTTCCTTATCCCAGAAACTCGTATATTTATTTTATTTTTACAAGTAATAAGAGAAAGCTTGAAATAAATACGTAAATATAATTAAGAAAAAGATGAATGAAAAAAGCAACACAAATTGTAAGTTTAGAGAATATATAGAATAATTCGATGGGAAAATATTTTATTTTATACAGTCGATTTATTTAGACAACAATAAACGATGTTGTTGATAAATACAATTGTCTGTCGTTGATCAAAAATTTTCTCAAATAGAAACTTTCAGAAAATATTTATAAATTCAGATTGAACAAAAAGAAAAAAAAACATTTAAATCTACATTGTGAAAGTTGAAATTCTGTCATACCAAACAAATTATATAAACAAACTTTAAGTGAAATTTGAATGTTTATATTTTTGTTCAACTTTGAACAAAATGATCAAAAAAGGGAATAAAAACAAAATAGTAACTCTTAGACTTCATTTTGTCCATTTATTTTTTATGTTAAGTATAACAAATTTGGTGTTTTTATTTGAAGTAATATAGAATATGAAGAACAGTGTAATGGTGTTTTTATTTGAAGTTAAATTTCTGCCTCTCGATTAAAAATTTAGAGTTGAATTATATTTACATTACACTTTTATTCAATAGCATATTCCAGCAAAATAGACACAGCAAAACAAATTGATAATAATAAGTTAATGTGGTTTCAGTCCAGTTCATATGTAATTAAGTTATAAATAAGACTTGTATTCAAACTCCAGTTTACCAAAACGTATAAATTCACTTTATTGGGGTACAATATACTGTTCTACTTCTTGAAAAACTGCGAAATATGTTTGATGTTCCACAAGTTAATTGATATTGTTTCTTCGTTAACGGAAAATAGATCTAGAATATTTTAAAAATGAAGACGCACAATGCTAGAATAGAGTTTGCCTATTAAAAGTTGAAAATGCTTGTGATGGTTGTATACAAAGTGCAAATTTGTACACATTTTTATTTTTTAATAAAAACNTGGTTGTATACAAAGTGCAAATTTGTACACATTTTTATTTTTTTATAAAAACCATTTAATAATTAAATTTCAATAAATATACATAAACTAAACATTTAAATGCTTAAATAGTAGTTATTATTAAAAATTATGTGCAGTAAAAGTTGTTTTCCAAAATATAATAACATTTCTGAGAAAAAAGCTTAATAATCTTAATAATAAATAATAAATGAATGATGCGTATTTTTTAAGTTTGTAAGTCCTAATAAAGTCCTTGAAACTCATTAACAAATAACAAACTTCAATTTAGTAGTTAATAGTATGTTGTTATCGTTTTATCAAAGTAAATAAATTTACTGTTTTGGGTTCATAAAATTTAAAATTCTAGTGGCGTATTTATATTTAGGGCTCTGATGATACAACCCAATTTATTTATTAATATTTTTAATCAATAAAACTCTATAGACAGCGAGTGTGTAGAAAGCTTTTTTCCTCGGTAATGTTATTATATTTTGGAAATCAACTTTAACTGCACATAACTTTTAATAATAACTACTGGTTAATCATTTGAATTTGTAATTTTCAATTACGCATCATTAACTTTTCGAATAACATGAATGATGATCAAGAAAGAACATAAAAACTTATTTCTTCGTTAATAATAATTAATGTTTTTTCATAAATTCTGAATAAATAAATTCTGAGCACTTTTATTCTTTTTCTTTGAGTTGACCATAACATTTAACATTGATTAAAATATTTTACAATGACTAAAGCTTAACTCCAGCACAAGTGTTTAAATGGCAGTCGTTTGTTGAGCTTGTTGGCTTGATCTCAAAAATATTTTGGAGAGTGTTTTTTTTTTGGAAAAAAGTGTTTTTTTAAACAATTCAAAAAACTAGTTTAACAAGCTAAACGAGCAGACTGTTAGTCACTTTATCGACTCTAACACAAAATGATATTGAATGAATACGTTTTATACGTATAATAAATTTATCACTGAAAAATGTGTCTCATGTGTTTCGTTTTTAGTTATCAATATTAAAAAGTTAATTTTTAAAAATACATGAGCAGAAACGCATGTAAATATACAAACTTTAATAGTTTATATCTCTTTATTGTTTTCAAAATTAGTATAGAGNACAAACTTTAATAGTTTATATCTCTTTATTGTTCCCAAAATTAGTATAAAGAGTATAATTCAAAATACTTTTATTTTCATAACAAAAGGTGTAAAAAGTTCACATTATGTTAACGTATTATTAACCTAATTTGGTCTAAAACAATGATCTCGCGTGGCCTTCAAAGATGATTCAAATCAGTTTTAGTTTAGAAAAATTGATCTATATGAATAATTTCCTTAAGATAAATAATATCAAAGCCATATAAAACACAACAAAAATAAAACTTTAATAACCTGTTTTTGGTTTTATAAATTTTTAGTTTTCGATCTGTAAAAAAGAAAAGGTAAAATAATGGTGCAAACTACCATACGTTGGCATATCACTGATATTTAATAATGATGTCTAGATTACACAGAAGATGTTTGGCGTACTTACTCTTCATTGAAAAGAATTACAATTTACGAGTGTACAATTAACAACCATCAAATTGAGAGGGCAACCTTTCATGAGTGAAAACTTTTCGTTTCGAATTGCATTAAACAAAACGTTAAACTTATTTTAAAGCATTTAATATGACTGTCCTCTCATGGTAGATTCCACTACACACAAATATGTGTAATTATGATTACAGGTACTCAGTAGTGCTAAAGTGAAAGTTCGTACAAGTTTATAAATATTTATTGACAATGAATTCATTTAAGATTTTTTTGGGTATGTAGTCATTTCTGTGCGTCTGAGTGTATTTTGTTTTAACAAAATTGACTGGAAAACGAAAAATGGAAGCGATGTGGATANTTTTAACAAAATTGACTGGAAAATGAAAAATGGAAGCGATGTGGATAAAGTTAAAATGACAAACAAATTTAAATCAGCCAGAATAAGTTCAGTAAGATCTTTAGCATTTGACATTTCTGTTAGTATTGAACTAATCCTTGTTATACGTATAATACCTTTAAAGGTTTACTGATAAAATGGTCAGAGAATTCGATTATAACTTGTAATAGTTCTTGTTTTACATAACCTTTAATGTATTATTTTCCAGAAGGCGATAATTCGATTGTATTAGTGTTTTAACACTGTAAGAAATAAGTATACCATTTTGTAAGAATAAAGTACAACTATTCAATTATGGAATAATTATTTTTTTCAATTTATTGTTAGTTAGAATGACAACTTTCATAACTTCACTTCACACAAAGACATTTATTTTTATTTTTATAAGACAGTTTAGAATGTTTTTATATTATTTATTTTTAGTAATTGGCCGATTTTTGCTAATTATCATTTAACAAAAAACCAAAAAAAAAAACAAAATTTTATACTATACAGTGCACTGTACTTTAAATATTGACTATTTTTAGGAAGTTGTATTTCATCAGGAATGCAGTGTATTTATAAAAATCGAAAAAAAACGAACAAAAAAATTATTCATGTTTGATTTTTGACTTAGTGTTATATTATTATTTCCATAAAATATTTTCTGTGCCCGCGTTTTTTTAAATTGTATGATCGGAATTAATTTTTTTCTAATAATATATCAATAAATAACGCTTTGAAACATCGCTATTATATTATTATAATAGCGATGTTACAGAACGTTATTTATTGAAGTATTATTAGAAAAAAAACTCTCGATCTATAGGTAGATTAAAAAATACTCTCGATCTATAGGTAGATAAGCTAAAATCGAAAAAAAATAATAAAGAGATTTCCTCTTTTAACANATACTCTCGATCTATAGGTAGTTTAAAAAAAACTCTCGATCTATAGGTAGATAAGCTAAAATAGAAAAAAAATAAATAGATTTCCTCTTTTAACAATCCAACATACGTACATAGTTAATAAATACTATTTCTTTGCATTTGACTAAATTAAAATATATGTGAATTTAGAAACAAAATGAATTTTTAAACACAATTACTACCTATAATTATATTACTACCTATAATTACTACGTATAAATGACCTGTAGGTTTTAGAATTTACTATTGTTAAGCCTTCACGAGGGACTTCGCTGGAAAAGGGTTTTATTTGCTTAAGCCTATTCAGGTAAATTATAGTATTAAAGTATCTCTTAACAGATAATTGTAATTTCAGCAAGAACTAAATCACGTCATACATTAACTATTCCCTTCGCCAGTTCATCGATACTTTTTCTCTGTGGGAATTCTAAGATATTTTCGTTGTTAATAATTTGAAATATTTTTAAAATTTTAAAATATTTAAATATTTTACATCTGTATTGATACTATTAACGTTTTTACTTCTTTTTTCTTTTTTCAGTTTTATTTAAATTGGCCAATTGCAAATAAACGATAAAGGTTTTGATTAGGAAACTTTGAGCATGGGGAGTTTGACGGCGGCCAGTTTTACATGGCTGTCCGCTTTTATATGTTTATTTGTATTATGTTGCTCTAAAGTAAAATCTGCCGATGATGTTTTTTCATGCCCAAATGGTAAGTATCGCAAGAATAAAAGAATAAATGTTAAATAATTTTAGTTAACGGTGTAATCATGTGTTTAGATACAAGTACTTTCATAAATATATTCATACATCTATTTGAGGCACTCGTCTCTATCTGGATATATTATTGCAATTGAATATAAAAACTTAATTCAATAAGAAACAATTTAAGTAATAATATTTAAATAGACCAGTTGATTTCAAAGCCAGTTTTTAAAAATTTACACTATATAAGTCTCCATAAAAATATTTGGATTTAAAATTAAAAAATCTAAAATATTTTTTTTATATATAACTTACGCACGCCTTCTAAAAATTTTTTTGGGATCGGTTTTAATATCCCTCATATTATTTAAATGATTTGTTGTTGCAATAAAAAAAATCCAATTTTTTAGTAATCTAAGGGGATCAGGTTAGAATCATTTTTGTTTTTGTTTTAACATTGCGAATTTTTTCATGTAGATCAAATTATATGCGATTATTTTAACTAAACTAACAAGGTAAATTTTAACGGTTTTTAGCGTTAACCACTTGTTGATTGTAACTTGAATTGTTGGCGTATGTACGTGTATGCAATGAATGAAACATCTATAGTAGCTGTTGTTAGATGTTTATTTATAAATGTTTTTCAGNTTCCAAAAAGACTGTATGAGCGGGTCGTGTATAAACATGCAATGAATGAAACATCTATAGTAGCTGTTGTTAGATGTTTATTTATAAATGTTTTTCAGTATACAGCTTACCAGTTGAATATACACACATTAGACAGTATCCTCAAATAAAAGCTAACGAATTTGGAATGGGCCAGCATCTTCTATGAACTGAAACTAATTTAGCAATTGAGTTAATTCTTGATGAAATTTGAACCGTTTGTGACGGTTAGAAACATTTCACACACCACTCTATTATACATATATATTAGGTATTTCCAATAAAAATCGATTGTTTGTAAGTTTAGGGTTACCCTGATGTGATATACATGAATATGGTTTATTAGAGTTTCATTGGATTTTATTACTATTCCTGTCGAAGAACAAATCGTTATTTATGGAAATAGAACAAAAAAAGTTAAACAAAAAATACTCCACCAGAAAACAATTAAAAGAATTTTGAATGCATTAAGAAATAATCTTTGAAGGAGAAACCCTAATAAAAAAAACTTAACTAAATAATTTAAACTGGCTAAAAGAATTTCATAACGAATATACCTTTTTCATGATAAAGACCTTGCTCGCTTGGACATTTAATAACAATCATTAGAAATCAGTGGATATATAACAAAAAAGAATACTAATATAAAAAAAAATACTTCACCAGATGCAATTAAAAAAATGTGGAATGCATTAAGAAATTATCTTTGAAAGAGAAACCCTAATANAAATGTTGAATGCATTAAGAAATTATCTTTGAAAGAGAAACCCTAATACTAACTAAATAATTTAAACATGCCATAAGAATTACGTGAGTGTAGTAAACAGGTTCGTTGCTTAAGTTTTTTGAATTTTCCTACACGTTTGTAGTTTTTCAACATTGAATTCCGTTCTTCGTAAATTCTTTGGTTTATTTTCTACAAACAAAGAGAACTAAAAATAGGTTAGTTCAATGAAATAACTAGGCTTTTAAAACCAGAGAATTAATAAATATAAAAGAACTCTTGTTCAACTGGTTCTTAAAATATCGTACGTTTTATTTTTATTAAAATCTTTAACATGTACATATATCGTACAAGTAACTGTTTAATTTTGCGGTTCTATATATCAATAACTTTTATTGTAGGTTAAATAGCCAGAAATTATAACAGCTAAAAACACACTACACATTCTTCTGTATTTAGTCAGACATGCAATTATATACAAAATTAACGGTGCGTACGAGTATGTTTTACCAAAATTTTGCGAACACATAGAGATTACAAATATTTCGGATCAAAAATCTATTATTTAATTTAATGAAATTTGTTTCTTTTTCTTTTTTATTAATATTAGTTCAATGAACTTCTAGTGATTACAAAATTTCACACGTCATTTATTCAACCGTTAATTTATAACAAAAATGCTTCAGAAATT
>JXPX01090691.1:6070-16749 GCA_001047195.1 Sarcophagidae sp. BV-2014
TTTCAACTTTTTGTTTTGTCCAGATGTTTGTTAAATATATATATTTTGTTTTAATTTTAGTTTGGTATTATAATTATGTTATAGTTTTTTTTGTCATTGTAGTTAAGTAGTTATTTTATTAAAATATATATATTTACATATACTAAAATTAAAACAAAATATAAATTAAAAAAAACTTCTTGAAAAAAGAAAACAGAAACATAAATATAAAAACCTAAAACCAGTCGAAGCAGTTTTCAAAAAAACAAACTATATAATAATAACATAAACTTAAACACAAAACTATTAAACAAAACAGAATATAAATATCAAAACAACAAAAACAATAGTGCGATAGCTAATGCAGACATTAAACAACAAAACAACTACACTGCATAAATACACCTCTCCCAAAAATGAAAAAAAAATTTGATATTAAATAAATTTTGTTTTTCTTAAATCCAATGTGCGGAACTTTTATGTTCTCATACAGTGCCATTAGTATTATCTTTTCCAGTTAATTTGATACGTAATGTAGGATACTTACTTTCGAATTCTCACTAGGTTTGATGAAGGTATAACACTTATCAACACTCAGCCAAATTAGTAGCAATATATCACTTTTTTCTGTATTGGCGTAAGGAAATTATTTTTTTTTGTTTTTGTTTTGCATTTTGTAAGGGCATGGAAATTCTGAATAGATTTCTGCAATTTACACGGATTGAGGGCGAATTTTTTCTCTGTATATGCTCGCATTCGCTTCCATCGTTTGTTTTTACCCTTATGTGAGACATAGGTTTATTGGGATACCAATCCACAGGATTTGTACATCTTATCTCTCTTTTAATTTTCCATCAGAGTCCTGCTGCGACATCCGCAAATATGTTGTGTACCAGCATCAGCAACAGTTTGACTGTAATTATATGGAATTTAGCTCACTTCGGGTTAAATCGCAAATCAAGGCACACATTTTGCATTTTGGATTTTTGTACAGGAGCATAAACATGGATAGGACAACTACCCTACATGGCTTCGATGCCCTATCCGAATCCATATCAAAAATCCTAGAGAGTTGTCCTCATAGTGAAATCGTAGTTGCTGGCGATTTTAATATATAAAACTCTTCCTGAATTACCCATTCAGGACATACAACTCCCCAGTGCCTTTACGCTGAGCTCTTCACAGCGCTTAACCACCTGGAGCAACCAGTGAGTGAACCCTCGCACATTCCAAGCGTTGAAGGCGAACACCAAAATATGCTCGACCTGTTTCCTACTTTGCACCCAGAAAAACATGAAGTAACAACTCTTACATCTCTCGGAAAACTGATATTCGCAGCTCCCAAGGTGTTCTGTTGTTATTTATGAACAAGTATTTTAACTAGAAACTTTGTTTCCGTGAGGATGATTCGGATGCCTCGGCGGATATGGTGAAATATAACATATTGCTAGGAATAAAGTATTTTATTCTTACAAAGCAAATTTCGATTAAACCAATAAAAAAATGTTGATTTAATCAGACTTGCAAAAATGCAGTCAAGAGAGGTAGCATTTAGAAATTGGCATAACATTAAAATCGTCAATTCTGATTTGCTAAGCAAGAAGGCAAGAAATGAGTGTTCAAAGGTACTTAAACACGAAAAATTTCTTCAAAAACGGCGATTTCGTACTAAGATTCTTTCTGCTCCAAGAGGAATTAAGAGCTTTTGGTCATTTGTTTTTAAGATTTAAGGACAATGCTAATTTATCGATCCCATCACTTATAACAGATGATGAAATACTCACTGAACCGGTTGATAAAGTCAACCTTTTTGCTAATATTATTGCAAGAAATTCTTTTTTGTCGGAAAGTGATCAACCACTATCTGAACTGGAAAGAGCTAGTGCAGTTAAAAGGGTTCTTTTAGAGCTCAATATAAATAAGTCACCGAGTCCTAATGGTATACCACCACTGGTGCTGAAACAGTGTTCTTCGACCTCATATATTGGGTAACTTTTTAAGCTTGTCTTATAGGGTGGAAATATTGCTAAAAACTTGTCAATATACAGCCAATTCCCAGAAAGGGTGCGGCAAATAATACTGAAAATTAACGCCCAATTGCAAAATGTAAGGCGCTCTCGAAGGCGATGGAAAGTGTGTTGAATTTCCATCTTGGTACCTAACAAGAATCCAACGTACTTCTATATGATCGACAGTTTGGCTTTCGTAGAAGCCGCTCTACGGCGGACCTGTTAGCGTTCCTTTCAGAACGTTGAATCGGTCCATACACCAATTTGGCGGAAAAAAGTGGTTGCTTTAGAAATATCCAAGGCGTTCGATCGGGTGTGGCATAAAGCACTCTTGTGTTAATGTATTGCTTTTGGTGTCGGTAATAATTTCTCTCGTTTTATATCGAGTTTTCTCAAAGATCTCTTCAAATGAATATCAGATTAATTCAGGAGTATCGCAAGGTTCTGTTCTTTATCCCACTGTTTTCCTTATCTTTATAAATTATCTTCTCTGTCATACTTCAAATCCTTTCTACTCTCTTGCAGATGACAACACCATTTGTCACTCATATTCCTTCGATCTTAGGCCAAGCCTTTTTCAGATTGGGGACAAAAGGAAGATAATGAATGACACACTTAATCGTGACCTTAGTATTTAATTAAACTTTAATGCGCATAATTAATGTTAAATATTGATCCATAGGGCTGTGGGAACAACAATGTTATCTGTTTGTATGGGTGGAACCGAAATTAAGGATTCAGATACTCTTGATGTTCTGGGCATGAGAATACAATGTGATGTTCGTTGGAATCAACATGTCGTTCAAGTGTCGAAAGAACNAAACGGTGTAAAAAGTAATTCACACTATACGATCTCCTTACTATTTATACCACCTATATTCGGTCGAAGATGGAATACAACTCCCATATAGGGCAGGGGCTTCAAAGTATATTTTCGAGTAACTGCACCGTGTGCAAAGGTGGCTACGTGCTCATCAATGACAGTAGGGTATCCAGTTCTATTGATGCATTATAGGAATGTGGGTTGTGTAATTCTGTTCTTTCGATATTTCCATGGGAGGTGCTCATGCGAGATAAGTTAATTTATGCTCATGGGATAAATTAACTTATCTTCGTAACATCCGCATATCTAGTAGAGCTCATTTGTGGTCGATTGTCCAGTAGATCTCACAACGCATTATACAAAAAATTCGTTCATCAGTCGAAGAAGTCGAAAATATTATCCCTGTAACCTACAATTTACAAAAATTTAAACAAAATGTACTAATCTTCCTTTCCACCTTCCCATAACCTTTTTTCCTGATATCAACACAATGCACTGCATATCTAGAGGATATCCTCTAAGTGTTGGTTTTTTTGTGAAAAAATCTACTTACACTTACCATACACCAACTAAAAATGTCAGCTAGTCTTTGAAGTAGAGTATTTTAAATATTAAAATACCAAACACAGTGTCATATTTCAATTAATACAAAAAAGGAGTTTTTGTTATGAGTCATAGAAGAAAATTGCCTGAAAATGTTAAGGAAATGTTTAATATATGAGTAAAAAAAACATTTTTCAATCTGGTTTGAAAACTTTCTTTAAGAATTTTAAGAATTATTTTACAATTTTAATTAGGTATCATGATGCGAATGGAGCAACAATTATCATTTCGAAGGTTTTTATAATTGTAACAACAAAACGTAATAAAAAACTAGAAAATATTATCCCCAAAATATCAACCTATTTTTCACAATTCTAACGTTACTCATATGTGCAGTGGAATCTCTCTAAGGGTATATCCAAGGGACCACTAACATTTGTACGTATAAAGGAGTCGTCCTCTCAAAAAAAATTCAAATCAGTAAAATTTGTCCAAGTCCTTTTATTAAACAATAAAAAAGGAATTCAGTTGATTTGAATAACAAGAAATTCTTTATACTTATAACTGTAAATGCAGGTATAAACATTTAACATAGTATTATTTGCTGTTTTATTTCAATATGTTTGTTTAATTGTTTAATGCAAATGAAAATGTAAATATGTACATAGCTGGAAGTTAATAAAACAAACTATTTAATAACTTATTTTATATGATTTCTTTCATGTTTTTATCTAAAAGTTGTGGTACTTGATTGCTATAATATATGGATATGTTCGTAAAGACAATTAAGACAGAACATGTTGTGGTAGTTAATAAATAATATAGTGCAATTCTGAAAACATATATGTTTTTGGTTTACATAATTCCTAATATGAAAATAGTTATAAGTAAAGTAAAAAATTTTTTTCTGGAGAAGTTGAAGCCAGCTCATCTTTAGGTGTTTTATAGTTCATAAAGAAGATAAATAGTATAAATAAAAAAAATATTTAAATTAAAAAGAAATTACTACAATCCCATCATAGTTCTCGAAATAATATCAAAAAATATGTAAAAATCACAATGAAGAATTTGGATGAAAAGAACATGAAGAATAATTTTATTACATTTTAGTGACTTAAAGTGATAAACTCTGATAGAACGGATAATTGTACGTTTACATTTAAAAGGGTAACTGTGTTTGCGATATTTGAAAACGTAACAACCTAAATAGTGCCAAAAAAAATTTGTATACGAAATAAACTTGAAGTTTAACTTGATTTTACCAGGGAAGTTAAAGAAATATACATTTGTATTATGAATGATATGTAGGCAAAAATATATCCACACACAAATATTTGTTGGCTAATAAGGTACTTTGACATTAAACGTCTCTGAACATGTAAAAAATATAGAGAAATCAAATACTTTAACAAATATTTTTAATTTATAAAACAATTTTTATAAACTTATAAATTTTGCTATGCTTTTTTATTTTTTTATTGTAAATATCGCTAACTTAAAAATAACTTTGCAAGTTTAGTAGATATATAATTTGATTTGAAATAGATTTTTCAAATTAATTAAAAGCAATGAAAAAATATTTATTAATATATATATATTTGCACATGATAAAGACGTATAGCTGTTATCAATCGTTATATAATTTTATATCGGGTTCAACATTTGAGGTTTATACAGGACGGTACAGAATGAGCTAATAGGTTAAAATGGCTTATAACATTTTTTATGCGATTATTATTACTTCTTAAGTTACCGTATATTATTAGCGACTTTTTTGCATTAAGTTTTGAAATATTGTATCCTGTAAGTGATGTCCATTTTCAGCTTCGCACGTATGTGCGAAATTTGTTTGCTTAATATGATTAATTTTTAAAAGTTGGTTTTTTGTCAAATATCCCCAAAGGAGATATAACGATAAAAATAAGGAGATAAAATGAGACTTAACTAAAAGTTGGTGATTACCAATACTGTCCCTAAGAACTATAATGTCATACATATAAGAACTTGCAATTTGTCTTTTGAATTACTTCTTCGCTAAAAGTAATAAATATGCTTTTTTGATATTATAACAGGGACAATAAAGTGGGAAAAGGTGACAAAAACCCTTTTAACGGGCTGACCAAGCACGCAGAGGTAGAATTATGCATACTGCATCTGCAATTAGGCATATATTGTCCTTGATTTGTAAGCTCATTATCGCCGAAGGAATTTTATTTTGACATTCTTCACCGAGACGTGATAAATTTAAGTTTCTGTACAAACCAACTATGCTGAATCTGTAATAAAGCTACCGAGGATAAAAATGCGCAAAAAGAAATAACAAACTTCCCTCTTCTGCTTATTGCACTTTAAATCTGGAACTAAGCATCAATGATTCTCGATATATTGGCTAATAATTATGGAAACATTTTGTTTGAAGATTGACAGGGCGGCGTGACGTACAACTTTCCCTCGATATTAGACAATTTTATGTTGGCTGTCGGAAACTTGGAACTTCATAGTACGAAGTAAAAGAAACATATAAGGGCAGAGGCATCAAAGTCTATCTTGGAGCTGCTCAATTGCCGTAGGGTTTCCTAATATATATATACCACCATGGAGGATGCTCCAATGAGATAAGTAAAGTTATTTCTCTAGCCTCTAGCATATAATACCTGCTAATCTAGTGCAGTCATCCGTTTTTGGTCGATTGTCCAGTGGATCGCACAACGCATTACAGAAAAAATACGTTCACAGTCGAACATGTTGTACGTAAAACAGTCTATCCGCAGAATTTTTTTACAAAATTCAACTAAATGTCCTAAACCACAACAGGATTTAATTTTTTCCAAAAACTGTTTTCCTGATCATTCTTCAATGTCCTGCCATATATGTAGCCTAATAAAATTTGTCATCGTCTCTAATGTCCCTTATATAAACATTAACATTTACCTACAAATACAGATCGCCTAAAAGTAAGATATACTAGTGTACTACCTTGGCATTAAATAAGGGTTTCAGATCTGTTTCTTGAATATACATCTTAAATACGGTTTATTAAATAATATAAGTGCGAGAAAAGTAAAAATTTGGCCTTATGACACTGTCACCGCTTAGCTCAAATTCAAAGTCAAGCCCTAGGGGAAGATTTTGAGAAGAACATATATACATTTACATACAAAGCGTAAATTAGGCTTTCCTTGCATTATCGTTTTTTAGATTAATGTGGTCATTGAAAAATATAAAATTATCTATGTTAATACCGTTATACTAAACAACGGTCTAAAATTAAATGATTATTCTTTAACTGTTGTAAAGTAGTGAAAAAAGATGAAAAGATTAAGCCCAAAATCCATATAATATCAAATGCTTTCTCAAAAACTATTACACAAGACTTAGTACATAAGGTTTTATTCAGATTCCAAGCAACATCTGACACAAGAACATGTCTCTGGAGTAATACGTAAAATGATATTGGGTATATTAGTCAGACCAACTGATTTTTTTTTTATAATTTTCTGAATACATATATAATTGAATTCTTAGTTTTGAAGTAATTACCTACTTAAGATTTTCACAAGTCATTTCCAAGTATCTGTCAACCTGAATATAGAGTCTATTATTATTATCTACCTCCTTTAAGGAGGGTATCAAATCCAAGAAGCTTCCTAAAACATTTAATTTTTTGTTATTTTCTTCTCCTGGATACTTAATACCACCGTTTCCTGTTGTCTGTTTCCAATTGCATTGTAATCGCTATCGTAATCAATAACTTCAAGACTGTTAACGGAATAATTTAATTTTGTGAATAAAAAGTCTTGAGTCTGCTAGAACGATTCCTAAAAACGAATTATAACGTGTATGCGATCTTTAAATGAATATAGTTTACATTTAAATGCGATATCGTCAAATAAAAGCCATTCGTAATGTTTGTTAATTACATTGTTCGTGTAGCTTTTATATTTTACACCACTCTTAATGATAGTTCAACCGCCCCTTTTGGCGATTTTCTTATTTTTGCGTATAAGACAATAGTTTTTAAAATTTAGTTTATGATTAGGATTTAATTTTGTTTCATTGAGTAGTATTATATTTATTAACAAAATTATATCATTCTTAAGTTAGTTTTTCAACATTGAAAAAAGTGTGTCGATTGATATATTTGTCTAAGAACGATATTTGAAGATCTGTTAATATCTTCTCTCTGAGCACTATTGCTTTTGAATGACGTTGGCCAAACTTGTGTATTTTTGAAATAGCGTATTGGGATTTATATATATTTTTGGTATATTTCTTGCATTTTAGCTCGGAATTTTAGCCTCTAAATTATTTAGAATGCCCTTACTTGTTACATATAACACAAAATTTATTTTTCGTTATATTACTTTAGGGAACATTTTCTTATTTCAGCATTTTGGTCACATTTAAAATATCTTTTTGGTAAAAAGCAGTTTAATCCGCTATGGAATCATTGGCAATTTCTGCATTGTGGAATTTCTAATAGCCTCATAACGTACAAAACGGTTAGAATTTTCAAATTTTCTTTAGCTCGATTACATTACTATCGCTTGTAATGTGGACTAAATAAAATGGTAGCACTATATTACTATTCTTTGCATTTCTGTTGTAATGGGCCTAATTTAAAAAATTTCAAGTTCATATTGTGATTATTTTATTCATTCATTTCTTTAATAAAAACAATTTTGACTTGTCATCTATATGTGTATACGAAAATACTTTTGCTTTTGTTTTTTTCAAGTATGCTCTAATTCAAATAATATCCTCAGATGATGACGTATACAATGGCAATTTGCTGTTGTTTTTTTTAATTTTAAATCTTTTAATATTTAGTGCATCTCTAATAAAATCTATAATTTTTTTAGCTTCAAAAATGTAAATTGGTGCTTTTTCTATTATTATCCTTAGAAACGATTTTTGTTAGTGTTTTTTGAAATAGATGTTTTCTTCTTTTCTTGAAAATGTTTTCCTAATATTAAATTTAGGCAATTCTTAAAGTTGTAGTTTCCAAGAATTGACCAGTAATTATTGTTTAAGTTGTTTAGGGACAGAATAATTTCTCTTTGTTTTTAAGTAGATGTCTTTGGTTTTTTAAATTTGTAACGCGCTATTAAAATAACTAACTAACAAAAGAACACCCTTTGATGCACTTGTGTGTACCATGCACCTTTCATAATTGTCATCATATCTTTAATATATAGTAAAAAAGTTGGACACCACTTGTAACATTGACGAAATGAAAAACTACAATCCAAGAACTTTAGTTAACCTTTAAAGGGTCAAATGAATCATCAGTCTATAAGTTAAAATTTATTACGCCTTTTTCATAATAAATTTCGAAATTGGTTACAAAGAACCTTTTTTTTACAAAAATAAATTAAAATTTATCATAATCTTTTGATTTAAAAACGACTTTATCGCTTATTTGTAAGATAAAAAAATCTACACCACACTATCACCTATATCATTCGTGTAAAATGTAGATATTGGTACTCTAATGACATCAGAAACAATATATCCCTTAACTAAAACTATATATTTAAAAAAAAAACATTTTCAGAGTATATATTTTACTATTCTAATATTTTGGGAAGATGACATATGATTAATATGTTTACAGTAAAAGTCAGCAATGTTGAAATTATTTAAATAATTTTCAAAACTGGAACCCAATAATCAATAGGACATAACTTGTACAACAGGACCTCTATTTAAATTAAAATTTATAAATTCATTATAAAAAATAACAAAAAATTATAGAAATAAAAAATTTAATAATTTAAATAATTGGCATTCAATTGACAAATAGATTAATAAATCACTATAACATTTCAATTAGATATTACGACCAGAAAATTGTTAATACAAACAAACAAATATATGAAAAAAGAATATAATTAAGTTTTATTGACTTATATAAGTTTTTACTACTTAAATGCTATTAACTGATGCAGTGAAAACAGCGCATTGCTAAAGTTGCAGCACCTTTTCTGATCCATTGAATATATAATCGCCACCCTTGGTACATTATCTGGATAAGTTTGAATTTTTACGTCTCATAATTGACAGCCCGTATATACTAACATTCGCTTCCAACTGTCGGAAATTTTGTCATATCTCACATATATCATATAATATCTAAATGTCACAAATGATCCACATGAACTTTACATACCTAGATATCAACTCCTCTTTCATTTTACTTTCTATCGGGACCTTGCAATATATATTTGCAAAAATGTTTTGTACTAGCATTAGTAACAGTTGGACTGTAATGATACGGAATTCACGTTCGGTAAAATTGCAATTTAGAGCACACATTTTGCATTTCGGGTTTTTATATAGAAGCCCAAACATGTATATGACGAATAATCTTAATTGTTTTGATGCCCTATTTGACTCCATGTTAGAAATCACAATTCATCCTGGATCAACCATTCAGGCCATGCAACTCCCAAAGACCTTTAAGCTGTGCTTTTCGCCGCTCATTATAACCTCGCACAAATATTAAGTGAACCAACGCACATTTACAAGGTGAACAATAATATATTCTTGAACTATTACCTTACTTCGCACCAAGAACAATGTGAATTATAAATATTTGCACCTTTCAGCAGTCTTTTGGATACTGGATGCGGCTCATATACAAATTTGACGAAAATAAAGTAGTGGCTCTAAATATTTCTAAGGCGTTCGATCGGGTGCGGCTTAAAACACATGTGTCAAGGCTTATTTATTTTTGGGACCAGTAACGGCTTCTCTCGACTTCTTGGGGACAAAAGACAGATAATGAATGACACACTAAATCGTGATCTATTAACTATCTCTGAGTGGGTCTGTTGACCTATAGGGCTGTGGGAAATACAAAGTCATCTGTTGTATTCGTGGAACCGATATTAAGGAATCGAATTATCTTGATGTTCTAGGCGTGAAAATACAATGTGATGTTCATTGAAGGAAACATGTCGACAGTGTCGAAAGAAGCATTCATGTGTATTGGTTTTTTTAAACGTTGTAAAAAGTAATTCACACCATCCGATCTCATTATTTATACCCCCTTTATTTTGTCGAAGATGGAATACAACTCCCATATAGGGCAGGGATTTCAAAGTGTATTATGGAGCTACTGCACCGTGTGCAAAGTGCTTATCAAAGACAGTAAGGTATCCCGCTCTATTGACTCATATGTGGGTTGTGAAACTCTGTTCTATCAAAAGATTAATCAAGACCTATTGATAATCTCTGAATCGGAGCAATTTTAACGCGCAAGTGACTAAATGTTGCGTATTGACACGGGAGGGCTGTGGGAATAACAATGTCATCTGATT
>JXPX01090950.1:0-11759 GCA_001047195.1 Sarcophagidae sp. BV-2014
TAGTTTTTTTAACTGTATATTTTTTAATTTTAGTTATTATTTTCATTATATAAATAAACTCATTGAGTACATTTTTAAAACAAAACGATTCGTATCATAATAAAACTTTTTGAAAAATATTTTCTTAATTTTTGTGTATATAAAATATAAAATATAATTTCAATAACATAAATAGACTCCGTTATCTAAAAATATTTAACTGTGACATTATGAAAGAACCAAAAGAACTGAGTTATATCAAACTAAATCATACAGGTGAATATAAAGAATATTGCAATTGAGCTAGTGCGGTCTCTAGTTACTAACTCTTCCCATGTCTAGATTTCCTTTTTATATTTGNACTAGTGCGGTCTCTAGTTACTAACTATTCCCATGTCTAGTTACTTTTTATATTTGCGCCAAAAAAAATTGTTCCCAATTGCTTCGGTCAATTAAACGAAGTGCATTTTGGCTTTAAAATTTATTATAATGAACTCCTGCACTTGGGTGGTTGAATGCGTACAGGTGTTAATTTGTTTGTATTTATGTAAGAGAGAGCTGTCTACAAAGTTAAGTTAAGCCTTTTTGTACTCAATTACAGTTTTGCTCATCCCTTTAGGTTGTTTAGTGCTTTATGNATATGCAGCTAGCTATATTTCATTTTCTTCTTGATAGTTATTAAACTATTTTAAGTTTTATAAGATAAAAAACTGAAACACAATTCCACTAACCTTAAAAACAATATTTTTCTTTAATTTCAATCCTTAACTTGATTGGTCTTTGTTGATGCACAGCAAAAATACAGTATTTCACATTTTTTTTCTTTTTATAACATTTAAGAAATTAAAATTTTTTTACTATTTCTAATAATGGCAAACTAATTTACATAAGCTTGAACACTTGAGAATAATTTTGAACTAAAAATATTAACAATTACACACTTATTTATATTACAATTGCATTATTAAAATTTTTAATTTACCAACACACGACCGTGTACAAATATTTTCGAAAAGAAACTGATCCCTACTGCAAAGGCGAAAAATGTTATTGTATTGCAATGTTGCTAATTTAGACATTTTATGACTAGATGGAGCAATTAAGCTGGAAGTCGCGAATAAACTTTAAACTTTATAATTTAAAATATATGAAATAATTTTTTTCTTATATGATTTTATAAATGTATTTAAAAAATTATTTTTTTATGCAAATTCTAGTTTGAATGCTTCTTATTTAAAATTATAGAAAATTTTAAAGTAACAACTGGCTATTACAAACTTTTTTTTAAATAACCTCGATTAGTAAAAATGTGCATTCAAATATGTGAGTACTTTATTTCTTAATAAATTTCTATTTTCTAGCTATTTCTTCAATTTTAAAACTGTATATTTTATGAAAATCTGTATTTGTAATATTAAAATAATGATTATACGTAACCGTTATTCCCAATTCAAATAGGTTCCAATACGAAATTCAGATTTTTAATATTATAATATTATTAGTTTTAACATTTAAAGTTAATAACAAACGATTAGTAATATTTTCACATAATTTTTATAAAATTAAAAATTTGAAATATTTTGGAATATATATCTATTCTAAAAAATAAAACATTAAATAAACTTTATATAAAAAATTGTTTTTAAATTTATGTGATAAAGATTATTGTAATCAACTTAAATGAATTTCTTTTAACGAAGTTTTATAATCAAGTAAAAAATAAATAGCTCTTTGATTTGATTTCAATATTGAGTATGCTTGTGTGTCGTAATATTTATCAATATATTTCAAGTTTAAATTTGCTTAAAAGCCCATTTGGAAGAATATTTTAATTGAACTAGTTAAATAACTAACTAATCATCTCTTCTCAAGTCTAATTTTCCTTTTTATATTTTCGCCGAAAAAACATTAATAACATGTTTCCTAATTATTGGAAGAAACAAATGACGAAATGTATTGTAGAAATTGACATCAAATTTCTTTTACTTATATGGTGTGCCTGTGTATACTTGTTAATATTTTATGGAGAGAAATGAAACTTAAGTCTTTTTCCACTCAATCTCAAATTTGTTCTTCTCTTTTTGATGTTTAGTACTAAATGTACAAAAAGTTCTACAATAAATTTCGTTTCGTGTCTTACGAACGTAAAAATAACAAAATACGATGCAAAGGCAAAATACATGTTACCTACCACTAATGGTGGGTTTTACAAAAACCCAACATTAGATTCTTTAAAAGCTGCGAAAGAGGTGGTATGCACCTGTCTATATTATATTTTCATATTGATGGTTAAACACCATTAGAGTTTTTATAAAAAAAAATCTAAAACAAAATACCACTAACCTTAATCATTATATTTATCCTTAAAATTACGTCTTTCACTATATTGGTCTTTGTTGAAAAAATGCAAAAGCACCATCACTATTAGATATAATATTTTCCTTCCAATTGGAAGGACTTAATAAAGTCATTTACTTTATTGGTCTATGTTAAAACACTGCCTAATACACCATCGCTATTTCACAATTCTTTTTTTTTTATAACAACAACATAACTAAGTTGTAAGAGCCCATGCCGCCATTACACTTTGCTTTCGCTTTCTTGTTTTACATTTTAGAAAGTAATAATTTTGTACCACTTTTAATGAAATGACTAATTAATCTTTATGATTTTCTTGGACTTGAGTACTTCGGGATCATTTCTAACTAAAAATTAAAACAATTACACACTTATTTCAATTAATATTTAATTTCTAAAATTTGTTCACAAGCAATACACAACCGAATAGAAAAATGTTCGCAAAGTAACTGATCTCTTTTGCAAAATCGAAAAATGTCATTGTGTTGCAATGTTGCTAATGCAGCCATTTTTCGATTATATGACAGAGTATAATGAAAGGCTAGACTGAGTTAAGGCGTAACATTTAATAAAGTTAAGTTTAAACGTTTTGTTTATAAAAATGTAAAAAAGATATTTTCTTTTACGATGCAAAATAATAGTAGTTTATATAGCTATATTAGGCGTTCTAGTTGTTATAGTTATTAATGAGAAATTTAGGAAAAGTTTAAAAGCAAATTTTACAAACATTTAAAAAAACAACAATTTAAATAATTAATATATCAAATTATAATTCGGTATTTTTAAAGTAGGCTAGAAATTTAATTATATAAAAATATACTGATTAGATATATTGTTCCAGAGAGGAAGAACAGAATATTTTGGGCATCCAAAATTCTAATTAGTGTTGATTAGAAAAATGTCGTGATGAGGCTTTTGTTGTAATTTAAAGATTAAATAATAATACGTCTTCTCTATCAACAATAATAATTCGTTATGTCATTACTTGTTTAAATATGCCAAACTATAGCAAATACCTACATAGTCAACAAGGAGAGAAATTTTGTTGCCCTTGAAACTAATTAAGGCCTCCTTAAGTAAATAATAAAACGACAGAAGTTAAGTCTGTATTATAAGAATCACCTGATACAAGTAAAAATTATTATTTTTAATAAAAAAATGTACTAATGCATTATATTCTTAATAATCAATGACTAGACAAACCTTTCGAAGATAATGTAGAATTCAGTGAAATATTACACAGTGTAATATTATAAGTAAAAATTACTTAAAACGTTTTAAAAATCGTTTTTAAAATAATTTTTTATTTTTATTAATATGTCATATAAAATCGTATTGTCTTTTAACTAGGCGTACAATAGGTGATTTATTATATTTTATTTATTTAATTTAATGTTTTTTAAATGTTTTTTAAATAAGACAGTTAAATTTATATAGTTATCAGTTTCTTAGATTGAAGACATAAAAAGCTTGGCAAACAACGCAAATGTTATAAAATATTTATAAAATATACAAATTATAGCAAGATTTATATATACTATTAAGATAAATTTATATTTTTGTTTTGTTTTTCTTTTATATACATTTAAAAAACGCCTTTAAAATTTTGAAATAATAAATGAAAATTTTAATTATTATTAAACAAGACTTAACACCAAATAAAACAACACAACACTATCAATTTAGCATTATTTTTCCATATAATTTATGCCTTTTTTATAAATATAATAAATGAAATGTTTAAGAATTAGTACAATTATGATCCTTTCACAATGGTTTCTTTAACATTCAAGTGTGAGTTTATATTTATATTTCTTTTCAAATATGATAATAGAAAAATAAAATTTACAAATTCAATAATAATGAAGCAATACAAAAAAAATTTATTTACTTTCAAATATTAATAATTTCAATATTTGTATGTTCGCCCCATTTAATAAATTAGTGATAAATTCATTAGAAAACACATTCATAAAATTATTAAAAAATACGTAGTTTTTTTAAATCATTCTAAAATCTTGCATTAATAAATTTTTTTTACATTAATTTATTAATAATAATGTTATTCTAGAAGTAACCATACAATTAATAATAAAACTTTACTAAGTCAAAACGTATACAAACAAAGGAGTAATTGAATTAAAATCTCATTTCAAATTTACTTGATGTTGACCATATAAAACTAAGAATCTTGCTAATTGTACACAGTAACTACACAGTTCAATTTAAAGAGTTCTTAAACCTCTTTCAAACAATTTAAAACTTTTGAAATTTTAACTTGTGGTATTTAAACAAATTATCTGTTTTCTTAGTTTTATGATAGTAAAGCTAAGTAAATGATTTTAAAGTTATTAGTTTTATTCCTAAAGTATTTTTTTTTGCACAGTAGTGTTATTTTTAAAAAGGCACTTTTTTTAATAAATATACTTTTTTATATACGTTGTAGAACAAAAGGTATACTTTTTATATTAAGATTTTCTAATAAGTCGCTTTTTTAAAACAAAAACACATTTTTAAATAATGTGTACATTTCAAACAAAAATATAGTGAAACCTGTCTGTCATTTTCAAAATATTTTAAATAAAATATATCGTCGCCTAAAATGCGACAGTATATAAGAATCAATTTGTTCTTCCGAGTTATGTTGGGAAATATTTAAATTTTCGAAACAAAAATGATCTCAGCAATTGATTTTTTTGTTGTTCTTTGTCAGGGTCAACATTTAAGGCACGGTTTATTTTATAATTTCAATCGTAAGAAACCATGAAAGTTCACTAAAACTTTAATTTTTATCTGCGTAACGATATCGTACAGCCTTAGTGGGAGGTTTTGCGAAACATTTAAACTTTGTTTTTAAATTAGTTATTTTGTTTTTGAAATTCTAAACAGCTGCCAATTTATTATTGCGTCTAATATAAAGACATTACATACATTAACATTTCCATTGATATAAAATTATCAATAAATTAAACTTAAAGCTAATTTTCTTATAACCTAAAACAAGGCACAATGCATTTAATCTACTATTTATCTGGCAAACAATAAATAAAATTTAATTTGTATTGATACAACAAAAATATGACATTTTATTTAATTCAAAATCACCATTTCTGAAATTAGTCCTGATTTGCTTCCAAAAACTAAGTAGTGCATTATGCGAGGTATTTTAAATATAAAATTAAAATGCTGTTCTTTGAACATGTTTTTAACCCGATAAACATATAAATTATTTGGTTTTAATGTTGCGCCTAAAAGAACGACGACCTTGTTCGGCCAATTGTTCTGTGTTGAAATCTTCATCACGGCCATACTGCGAAAAGAAAAACAAAACAAGTAAAATTAAAACAAAAAATCAGAAATACTTTTTTTTACCAAATCTTACTTTACAAAAATGATGTTGTAACAATTCCATTGCCGTCATACGATCTTTAGGATCATGTTGCAAACATTGATCAATAAAATCGTGACCTTCTTGTGATAGAGTTTCGGGTGCCTCCGGTTTTTCACCCATACCCACTTTAAACATTATTTGGAAATTGGAATCAAATTGTGCCCAAGGACGCTAAATAGAAAAAAATATATTAGTTTTTAGATTGTTAGGCGGGTAATTTAATGATCTTACCTTGCCAGAGGCCATTTCAACAACCACACAACCAACAGACCATATATCAGCTAATCTACCATGACCATCACTGTTTGTTTTTGTAAAAACTTCAGGAGCCATGTAAGCTGTAATTAAATGAAAAGTTTTAAAGTAATTAATTAAATTTAAGATACCTTTAGCATATAAAATACTTGTTTTTGTTATCAAAATTAAATACATGTGTCGTATGAATGTTTAAAAAAATTGCTGTTCAAACTAAATTTTTGGTAAAGTATTTTTTAAAAAAAAATTACGTTTTGTATACAGATGAACTTTTGTAAATCAAATGCAGTTATAAATTAACTTAATATAAAAAAAGGTTAATGTTAGTGTTTGTTTATGGACTGCATACATTTTTATTAAAGAAGACAATTAATTTTTTAAACTAGAAGTAACTTCTGTTACTTTTTGGTACTTAAAAGTACCTGAACTTTAAAAAACACCCATTTAAAAATATACTCCTGTTGTGAACAAAGTGCATTTTTTAATAAAGTTAATTTTTATAGAGTAGATGAACTATTTTTTTAATGCAAAGAACATTTTACTAATTTTTTTTAATATTTTTTAAAGAAATTTTTTTAATAAAAATAAAACAATTATTTTAATATAATGTTTTTTCTTCAACAAAAATTTTTTTTGATAAAGGTATATTTTTCACAAACTTTTTAATAAAACAATTTTTGAAAAATCATTTTTTTTTATTAAGAAAATGTTTCTTTTTCAAATAAAAATTAAAATGAAAGAAAATTTATTTCTACAAATTGGCTACGTTAACAAGCAGAATTGTCGCATTTGAGTGAAGGGAATTAAATAGTTATTTAAGAGTAACCATAACAAACACAAACAGTTGCAGTTTGGCTTGGTTTGTGGAAATCATTGAACCATATTTTTTGAAAATAAAAACGGCTTATCTACATTAGCTGGCATGAAAAAAATTTACAAGACAGTAGTTGCGATATGTAACTACTGTCTTGTAATTTTTTTTTTCACCTCCATAGAAAGAACAAATTAATAAATAGGAAAACTTTTTCTGAAAGTTGTTTCATTAAAAAAAAATATGGGCCACCAGAATTGTGCGATNCTTTCTGAAAGTTGTTTCATTAAAAAAAATATGGGCCACCAGAATTGTGCGATTGTACACCTAAATGGAAAGTGTATACACCTAAATGGAAAGTGTATAGCAATAGTCCGACAACAGTGCGGGAACATATAACAAACATCATCGAGCAGATACCATCTATAGACAACAGTATATTGAGAACCGTTATTTATAATTTTGGTAATAGATACTTGACTTAATTTTTAATTTTTATCCACAAACTATTTGTAATAAACAAAAAAAAATGTTTAATATTCTAAAAAGTAAATACATATTGAAAATAAACGTAACAAAATATGGATTGAAAAAAATTATATTAAAAACAAAGTATTACCAAAAATATTTCTTAGTTAAAAATAATCAATATTGATATATTAAAAATTAAAATTACATTATTTTTATTTTATTAAAATAGTATTTTATTTAAAGTTTATTATTTTCAAACCTTTATGCGATTGGGTGAATATTTTGTATGTATTAATGTCAACTCTTGAATTCAATATTCGAATTTATTTACTTCGTTTGCTCTCAATTATTTCAATCAATTAACATCATTTAATCAAGCCAGTTACTAAAATCAAACACTATGGACTCAATTCCCTTGAATTGTACCATCTCTTTAATAATATTGCACTGCTAACTAAACGAAAAATGAAAACATTTTATATTTTGTTAACGGAAAGGGAGAGTATATTTGGTACTGAAGTCATTATAATTTTGTATAAAAGTTGGAAAAAGATTGGTCTAAAAGATTCGGTTTTTATTCAATAACACAAAATTAAACTTTGAACCAAATCTATATTTATCAATATTATCGATCGACTAGAATATAAATGCGTTTTAAGTCTATTGAAAATCTTATTGTTTTAAATAATAATAATTGAATTATTATTTATTATTAGAAATGGAATGCAGTGAATGATAACACATCATTTCACCCGGGTTCCGATAAATTGAGAATGCAATCACAAAAAATTCAATCTTTTAGGGTCTGACTAGAATTGTATGCTCCCGTCTATTGCAAAATTGTGTCAAGAATATTGTAAACCTATAAAATATGCATTTTGTATAAAAAGTTAACTAAAAACAAATTTAAATTTCTTAACAATTTTTAGGACGTACTTAAAAAATATTTATGTTGAAAAGGATATTAATGTTTATATTGGGCAGCAATTTGAATCTTTATATTTAAGCAAAACCCAACAAAATGTTTGCTATATAACTTCGTTAAAAGCTTAAGGGAAGTTAATAAAATATTTCAAGGTAGAATTAAACAATTTGTTACTGTGAAATATTGCCATTAGTATTTACATTTTTTTTTAAATATCTAAAACTTGGTTGAAATAACAGAAATACAAGTATACATCATCCATACTAACCTTGTGTACCAACATAACCCTGTAGTTCGCCAGGAACTGTTGTATGTGCTTGAATTTTCACAGCCGAACCAAAATCACCCAATTTCAAACTATTGCCGCCGGCAACCAAAAATATATTAGCAGTCTTTATATCCCTATGTACAATGCCGTGCTTATGCAACTCAGCAACACCAGCCAACAGCTGTGAGGTAAAACGTCTTGTCAGACCTTCTGGTAAGCCACCCGTTAGCTCGACCAGCGACTCGAGAGTACCCTCCGAACAAAGTTCCATAAATATGAGTAACTCCTCACGATGAACTTCAATGCCATAGTAACGTACTAAATTCTCATGTTTTATGCCCTCGAGAATTTTCAATTCTTCGGCAACATTTTTCAACACTCTAGTCTCCCCAGGATGTATGGCAATTTCCTTCATGGCCATTAATTCGCCATTATTATTATTGACGGCCGTATAGACTTTGCCAAAACGACCTTGGCCAATTTTGATGCCACGATGCCAACGGAAATTAACACTACGAGCTCGTATATGTACCTTATCACAGGAATTCAAGGCCTTAATATGCCCAATAAGACTACGTTCCCGTAGTCTTTCATCTAGATCTAAATCAAGACGATTGACAGCATCACGAATGCGAATCTGCCGCAATGCCAATGACGCATCTGTGCCAGTCACTGTTGACGCTGCAGTACTACTATTTTGACTGGATTGTGGTGAAGATATAGCTAGGGGTGAAGTTTTTTGATTTACAACCGGCACAATTAAACGCAAATCTTCTAACGGTACCGTGATGCCGGTGCCGCCCGTAGGCATTATGCCCATTGTTGAATCCGTTGAATCTAAGGATTCAGTGCGTTGGAATAACTCCTCTTTATGACTAAATTGGGGATGTAAAAATTTATTATACTGCGGCGATTGTTGTGCCGTCATATGATTTACTATTATGCCTGCTGACATGGGCGATCTGGTGGGTGTACGCGATCTACTTGTAGCCGGCGAAGACGTTTTTCGTGTTCGCGGCGATGCCTTTTTCCTGGGCACTTTTTCTGGTTCCGAGGTAATGCCAATAACATGCGATATACAACAATCCATTTTCTTTTTAAGATTTTCAAATTGTGTTTCATCTAAATGTCTTGTAATCTGTGGATCACAAGCAAGTATCAAAAATTCTAGACCCTGCGAGGCCCATCTCGGTCTCATGCCACGACCGCGTTCACAACGTTCCGTTACGAATTGCATCCACATTTTGGCAAAGGTAACAATGCCCAGGGCAAGATCCACTTCACAGCCTTCGTCTTTATTAGCCATAATACGATGTTCAAATAGACGTATTACATCTTTGTGGTATTCAAATCCAAATTTATAACCTTGATGGAGAATTTCACGTGTACGAGATAATACAGCTTGGCGATCTTGTTCCTAAAAGAAACAAAGAAAAATAATTTAGAGAATATAACAAATTTTAACACTCGAAATTTTAGGTAGGATTCTTTTAAAAAGAAATATTACTCAGTAAATTTTTTCTTTGGAAACGAGAAAAAAGAGAGCGATGGGCCACCAAATGTTGTATGTATAAAAATGCTTGCCTTTATTAAAAACAATTACTTACATCCAAATCCATTACGTATGCCGGTGAACATCTTTCCTGTACACGTTCGATAATTTTCGTTAATTTATTACGGACATCTAGAACATAACGTTGCAGAAGTTTAAATGATTCTTTGACGTCATCACAAACAAAATCTCCCGCATGACCCGAATCGACATCATGCTCGTAATGTTCTCGATGGAAGTCGGCCGATTCGACATCACGGCAAAACGTTTTAGCAAAAAACAATACTTTGACAGAACTTTCACGTTCCACCGTAAATAACGATTGTGTTTCGCGACATATTGTTAACACCTGCCATTTTAATTCTGTCTCGACATTCTGCGTTGTACCATCAATTTGTATATCCAATTCTTGAAAACGATTAACCAATCGTTCGGAGATACCATTGAGCAGATTTCTTATAATGGTGCAGAATTTTTTAGCCGACAATGTGTGCATGCCAGAAATCATAGGCGATATAAGTTTCGTAAACATCCACTCCTTTTCCAGCACAGATTTTTGATTGTTTTCGGGGCAAGCAATTAAAACCAATTGATCAATGTATTCCAAATAAAGTTCAAATACTTTGCGTACGGTGGCATCGAATTGATCCAAAATACTCATATAACGTTCTAATTCCTTTTCATTCTCCACCAAAGCAGTAGTTATGTGTCGTTGATATCTTTCTCGATGGGTTAAGGCCAATGTTAGACCTTCTCTCAGTTCTTTCATAAGCTGTTCTAAACTTAGTGGATTAGGTTTTGGTGGCCTGGTCTCTAAGCGCATACGTAAAAATTCATGCATAAATTGTAGAGGAACACCGCTTAAAAATACAAATGTTGGAATGTAGGTGGGCAAGTTAATGGATTTATATTCCTCACTCCAATAACCATAGCGCCTCAGTTCTTCAATCTGCTCACGACTTATTTCGGGTTCCAGACGTGGCACATCTTCTTCTATTTTTTCTGTGATAAAATCATAATCTTCAGTACCAGGCTTTTCCAAAGATATCTGGGCCTTACACATCACAACATTGTGCAGTTTATGCAGAAATGCCAACGATTTTGCAAGCCCACGCGACTTAAGAACATTCTCAATGAATTTGCGGTACAATGCTGAGGATTGCTCTGGACTTGTACCACTGCCATTGCGTAAAGGTTCTACACTGAATATATTAATATCATGCATTGACGTTTTACGAAATGGTACCGATGAGTGATTGCTGCATACGCTTTCTGATATTTGACTGATTTCTGTAGATGAGGAACTGAAAATAAATTTTATCATTTAACAAAAATATATAAATTTTATAATATTGTGATAAAAATAAAATACAAAAGCAATAAATAAATAAAATTTAAATATACATATTCAATTATATGCAGCTTGTGTGAACTAATTAGAATCGTGTTTTATATCAAATATTTTAAAGTTACTACTGTTTTTATTAAAATACCTAGAAAAACCTTTTTCTAGACCTGTATAAATTTGTCTATTGTGTGGAAATTTTGCAGAAAAAAATTAAACAAAACAAATGTTGCTGTCATTGAAGTCCAGGTAACATCTGTAAGGTGACGTGATATAATCTGTACGCCTTACTTTTACAGTTACTGCTATTTTCTTTCCAAAATACCTNGAATATCTGTAAGGTGACGTGATAAAATCTGTACGCCTTACTTTCACAGTTACTGCTATTTTCTTTCCAAAATACC
>JXPX01091477.1:0-10069 GCA_001047195.1 Sarcophagidae sp. BV-2014
AATCTACTATTAAAAACTTCTTTTTAAGATAAATACATATATATAACAAAGAGAAAAAACATTTTTTTAGCTTACTATTAAAAAATTCGCACAATTAAAATAAAAACAATTCAACACTTGAAAAATTTAAAAAAAAATTTATACTAATTTAAATGTCAAATTTTGATTTAGAAAATTTTATCGCAACATAAAAAAGCGAATTTTACAAAATCGTCCTATTCCTACAAATTCAAGGAAAATAAGTGAATACAAATTTTTACAAATTAAAAATTATAACGCTATTCTATTATATACATGTCTACATAAAGATAAACAATCAATTGCTTTGAAAACTACGTTACTCGTTAATCTCACATTGCAGCGATCCTTTAGAAAGACGTTTTGACAAAAAATATCTTAAAATTAAAGTACCTTACGATATAAATCTTTATGAAATAATTGATAGAAATATTTTTCATATCAGAGTTAGGAATAAATGATTATTCATATCAGAGTTAGGAATACTCATTTTCGATCTAGTAATAATTCTTACCATGGAAATAATTTTAATCGATATTGAAATAATTTTTATCGCGGTAACAATCGTTTAAATGGAAATGGTCAATATTATCAAAGAACAAATATAACTCCAGTAATAATAACAATAACTTTTAAAACAATTATCGTTGGAACTCCAGCAGTCGTTATTCTCAAAATTGCAACCAAAGAGCTTCAGTTAGAACTTTAAACTACGAAGCCTGTATTTTTTTGGAATAAAAAATTGTGAATACCCATACTACACGGAACAAAAAATTGCATTATATCACCAAGGTGAAAGGTATGACGAATTATTGATTTAGGCACTGTTATAGAACCAATGTTTGTTTATTTACAGGAAATTATGAAAGGAGTTTTTAAAGAAAAAGAAATAATTGACTTAAAAAAACCTGGTGTTACGTATAGGCAAATACCACTGATATATTTATTTTGTTAAAACGACAAAATAAATATATACTAAAATATATACTTAAATATCAAATACCAAAGGATTTCCAAAGTGACTTAATGCCTTTATAAGAATCATTTTCAGACATTTTTGCTTTAAAATATTAAAATGTCAATTCACAATTTTTATAACCAAAAATTTAGATTATCAGACCCAGTACCAGTCTACATAAATAATCATAGACTTCCTCATACACAGAAGGACGAAATTAATAAACAAGTTAACAATATATTAGAAAACAAATTAATTGAAGCAGCTCGAATTTCAACAGAATGTTCATCCTTGTACATACAAATAGTTCAGATAACCAAAAATTTAATCGAATGTGTGTAGATTACCACGCCGTGAACAAAAAGCTTATTACAGATAAATTTGCATTATGTCAGATAATGGATTTCATCAAATTCCTATACATCCAGATTCACAGCATTCAGCATTGATAAAGGCATTTTCCATTCGGGTTATATGTTGCACCTAACTCTATCTCCAGAATGATATCAATTACATTCTCTAATCTGACACCAAACAAGGCTTTCGTATATGACAATGACATAATTACCGGATGTAGTAAAAACCATCATTTTCCAAATCTTAAGATAACGTAATTTAAAAAAAAAAACCATTACAATTGTAATTTTTTTCGGTCCGAAGTAACTTTTTTAGGACATAAATGTACATTAAAATGTCTTTGACAGAAAAATAAATGCAATACAAAATTATACCACACCTTTTGACAAAGGCTCCGTTAGATGATTTGTGGCAATTGGCAACTATTATAGACGTTTTATCTCCATTTTCGCTTTAATTTAAGTAAACACTGTCAGGAATCTTCCCAGAACAAAAGAAACCAATAAAATATTTAGAACTATTAGCTATATATATGCAATAACACAATTTCGCCCTTACGGAACATCCTTTACAGTTCGATCAAATCACCGTCCGTTAGTATACCTTTTTAATATAAAAGACCCGTCATCAAAACTGATTCGAATTCCGATAGTACTTTCCGAATATAATTTTAATGAAGAGTATATAAAAGGCAAGTAAAACGTCCGTGCTAAAGCATTATTCAGACATATAATTTACGAACTGAAAGAAGGGAATAATAAAGTTTTAGACGTGTGCATTGACAAGAATAACAGAAACAAAGAATGAAGACAGAAAGTATTAATAATAAACAACTGCTATCTGTAGAATTTGAATATGTTAACGAAACTATAAGTCTAGACTCTATGCTTTCGAGGCTAGTAGTAGTAATGTAGCAAAAAATAAAACAATATTCACAGTGCAAAATGGCCAAAAAATTATTTATTTTTTGCGATATCTACAACACAAGACTTTAAAGTGTGTTACAATAAAAAATTACATACTTTGGAAATTATTTCAACAGAACCAGAAGATCATTGCGGACAAAAGAAACTATATTTTAAAATTAGAACAAAATATTATTGGAAAAGAATGGCGAAGGATATTGCGAACTATGTACGAAATTGTGTAAAATGCAATTTAAACAAAGAACTGATTTTTGAATTATTTGTTGGTTTGAAAAGTCTGGTTTCAACGTTTTTTTGTTTTGCTTTAGTTTTCTTCACTGAGTGTTGAGGGAAATTTTAAGTTCTAACTTTGAAGTTTAAAGTTCTAACTGAAGTCCTTTGGTGAATTACGATTCCTGCAGTTTCCACGGTGAATTACGATTCCTGCAGTTTCTGGTGAAATACGATTCCTGCAGTTTCTGAGAATTACGATTCCTGCAGTTTCCACGATAATTGTTTTGAAAGTTATTATTATTATTACAGAAGTGATTATTTGTTTTATTGACTTTTTCCATTTCCACGATTATTATCGCGATAAGAATTATTTCGATATCGATTAAAATTTTATCCACGGCAAGAATTACTTATAGAACGAAAATTATTATTTCTACCTCTGATATGAGTTCTAAATGATAAAATCTCTTGTTCTTTCAATTAAGTTGCTTCCTCAACTACCAACTTAGCAATAACTTCCTTTGGATCAGAATACGTTGACGATGCTAATCTGAATCTGAATGACCATCTGCCCCAAAGAAAATTAAGCGTGGCTTCAAAATGATTCTAACCATGAAACGGTCGGTAATTAACAAGACAAGTTCGTTGTCCAAAGAGGAAGTAGATAATATCAAAGAAGAACTGCAAAGAAAACTAATGGAATGCCAGCCAACATACGACTAAAAAGGTTGTTATATCTTGGCCATCTTGACGGAAAAGATGTGCGCTTAAGGTCTCCAGTTCCAGTACACCATGCCGGTAAAAGGCAAAAGCTATTAACTGTCTGAACAGTTGAAGCTGACTGCCCAAGAATGAGAGTCCCTAATAGTACTTGTACTACTCTACTGTAAAGACCTAGAGCTAATGGAAAATCTATTGAAAAATGAAAGTATTGTCACAAAATATATCAGAAAAAGGATATAATAAAAAAATAACTTATCTGTAGCATCTTCGTCCTGAACTTGTTGTCCTGGCATTGATTTCTAAAATCAAGCCCTTAGGGACCATATATAGCTTATAAATAATTCATTAAGAACATACTACAAATAATTAAATTAACACTTTAATTAATATTAATTTTAATAGGCATAAATTTAATATAAAATATCATAATTTCAACCAATTGGTACACATTTTATGATATATTTATTAACTTAAAAGCTAAAATAAAACATTAAATTGCGTTCAACATTATTTGATAAAGATCCTATTCGACAAAAATTATTTTAAAAACTTCTAAACCCTAGTAAATACTTTAGCACAATACAACATATTGCAAGTAAAAATTTACTGAATATAATCTACGTAACGTGAAATAAGGAACAGAACAAAGTCAGTTGATATGTTATTCAAAATTAAGATCACAAGCAATCAAAACACCAAGACATTTAATATATTCTACAAATCAATTTTGATACCATTTATCATTATATTTAAATTTACCTTATTTACCTTTGCTAAAGGTACTATTAGACATTCACACCGAGATATCCATCAAAATNGATTTTGGAATTTAAAAAGTATTGCTTGAGTTTTAACATAATTAATGCTAAAGGTACTATTAGACATTCACACCGAGATATCCATCAAAATGGCATTAATAACACGCCCCAATACATCTGTAAAATGACGTTAGCCAGAAAAAATGAGCAGAATGAAGTCTGCGAAAACAAAAACTTAACAGGTAAACCCTTCTACAATTGACATCAAATCATGTAGATATAGTAAAAATAACACAGACCCAATAACTCATCCTTGAGAGATACCACAGCTTACTGTAGATAAGTCAAAAGAGCATTTAAAATTAACATATTTACGCCTTTCCGTCAGATAGCAATAAATAAGCTAACAAACTGATCAAGAAAATTTTAAGAAAGGCATTAGATAAATCCAGCGAAATCAAAACACCCGCATCATTTCTAAAGAATTCTTCTTATCGAGTCTTTACGACGTACCATAGTGAAGATGTTTTATAATCTCGCCTAAAACGTGATTGACACGGATTAATTAAATTATTATCCAAATAATTCAACATTTATAATATCAAAACATGTTTCCAAATTTTCGAAAATATATTAACTTATATATCGGGCTAAACTCACTCTTTAAATATGGAAGGAAAAATAATATTTAAAAATTTTAACGGCAAACAATCCGTTCCTGAAGATTTTATATTAGAAAATGTAAGACACAATTTATCACATTTGATAGAACGACATGCAAAACCACAATTCAAAAAGCCTTAATTAATATTTAAAGGGTCGAATAAGTCAACAGACCTATTTTTTAAATAATAATTTCAAAATATTATCGCCTACATTGAGTTTGTATTGACAATCGTTCCTATTGAATACGTTACAGCGGTTAGGAGGTGAACAATGAGATCAGACAATAAGTATAAAATTGATATTGATGGCAATTTCAGCTAGCGATCTAGATCTTAAAAAGTTTCACTATAAAGAATATATATGAATATATATTTCTTAAGTGCTTACCCAAATATTCTGCTTCAAGTTGTTTGTCCATTATATTGTTTGTCTATTGTAATTGTTTTTTTTTTTCAACTTGAGCAAAAACAAAACAACAAAGAAGTTGTCAATTAGAGTGCAGTTTACATCCAGGTATCTGATAAGCTGGATAGTCAATTAGAAAAGGTCTGTCTCAACCTCAATTTCTAATACCAGATGTGGAAGACAACAATTTTACGAGAAATAAAATTGTTTTTTAAATGAAATAATAAAAGACACTAACTAAAACGAAGATAACGTGTTAGTAGTACCGATGTTATTAAAATAAAAATGTCTTTTGTATGTAATATTTATTGAGTTTTTAAACTCGATCGAACGAAGGAGCAATTATTTATCAACTGACCAAGAAACAAAATCATAAAAGCACTAATGACTGTTATTTTACGATAGCTATTCCTTTTCTTTTTTAAATAATATACTCTGAACCCCTGTTCTTCTACTTAAAATACGGAAAAAATAGGTTGTGGAAATGGAATGAACAGAGACCAAATCAATAAATTCTTAGAAATTTATTGAACTTGTACGCCGTTTCAAACGCAAGCGCCCACAATTCTGTACATGCGTTCATTTTCGGATACAGCATACATACTCAAACCGAACATTGCATTAAATAGTCAACTCTCCGAAGCAATAAGGGACAAAAACAAAAAAGAAAATTGTTAAAAAAGGAAAATGCAAAAATCTGTACAAATTTCGTCACTGTGAAAGTTTTAATACAAGATCACCTTAATCGAACTTGCCTCACAGGTCCTTAGTATACCAGGATATATATTCCACAGAAATGATAACCTGGGGAGGTGAAGTTTTTACATGGTGGTCGTTTGATTTAAAAACGACCACCATTTCAATTTATATCTATTTTCATTGAAGCGGACTTTGGCGGAAGTAAGTTTTTACTAGGCTTCTTATATCTTCCTAATCAGAATTCAGAGAATATTAAAATTATTGAAGAGAGATTGAGTGATCTTGTGGTAAAGTACACAAACATTGACTTTAATTTAAATTTATTTTATATACCACAAGGTATATTCATTTTGCCGGAGTCTTAACTAATCTTGTCTTCATAACAGTCTGCCGGCCCATTTTGATGAATCGCATTCTTTGACATCACAATTAAATTTTTTTAGTAAGTCCTTCGGTATCCATTTTAATGTCTAATCAGATGTAAATCTGGGTATGTCTCATCATTCCTTTATTTTATTATCAACTTCATGTTTAATAATTTCTGTGGAGAATTATTTTAAATTAAGTATTACAATAATATTAATATAGATTTTTTAGAGATTTAAGAGCTCCAATTTGACTTCACATAACATTTTAGAAGTCCGAATATTAATGATCAACTTAATTGTTTAATGGAATGCATAAATAATTTATAATTTCATGTTGCTATAAAAAAAAACTTCAAGTTAACTTCGATCATGGAGCCTGGTCTTCCTTTCTGTATTTGTTTCAACATAAACTCCTTGCCTTCTTCTGTAGTCATTATCATCCGGGCATCTTGGCGAACAACATCCAAGAGATCATCTAACTTAGGAGTGAACTCTTTGACAGCATTTCTTGCACTTTCCGTTTTTCTATCCTTGTAGGATTTTTCTTTTGTATACATTCCCATCTTGTCGATGGTAAGGCAGCTTACATAAAGTTATCTGATGACGTGTATAGTCAATTAGAAAAGGTTTGTCTCTAGGTAAACTTCTCATGCCAGATTTAGAAAACTTCACTTCTAAGAGAAACAAAAATATTCACTAAAAAAAATGACACCAACTTAAACAAAATGTGCGTGTTAGTAGGTACCGGCTTAATTTAAATTAAAATATTTTTGTTAATATTTAGTGGGTTTTGTGAACTCGATCGCACGAACGTAGAACAAAATACGACTTTCACGGTATTAGTTTGTCTCTACATCTACTTATCAATGCAGATGTAGAGGACATCACTTATACGAGTTATAAAAATGTTCGCTAAAAGAAAGAATAAATGACACAGAATGACACTAACTAAAACAAAAAGTGCGTGTTTGTAGGTACCGACCTAATATTATAAAAATGTATTTCTTGTTAACATTAACAGGGTTTTGTAAACTCGATCGTACGAACGTAGAACAAAAAACGTCGTTTACTGTAACAGTTTTTCTCTACTTCTTCTTCTCCTACCAGATGAAAAAGACATCACTTTTACGATAAATGAAAATGTTGCTTTAAGAAAAAATAAATGACACAGAATGGCACTAACAAAAACAAAGAGAACGTGTGTGTAGTACCGATCTAATTTAAATAATAATGTCTTTTGTAGTTAATAATATATAAAACCTTCAAATACAAAACATCTTCCAATAGTGCTCAAATTTTGATAATCTTAAAATTTAACAAAATTAAAAAATTAAGCAGAAACTCCAAAAAAATCTGACATCGAAATTTTAAGACCCCAATGAACATAAAACATATTTCATATTAACTTTTTCATTTGAATAAATATTTGTTCATCCTAGTTTGGCTTGGTAAGATGTATATTCATAGCCTCTGTATCAACTTGGCATACAACAATCGTTATAATATCAAGCGTTGTAGTCAAAACCTTTTTATATGTTTTTTATCATGTTTACATTGCATGCAGACGTCTAAATGACTTTTTCTCGAATTCATTTAATATAATATCATCAGCTACGCAATAATAATATCTTAAATTTTGCACATTGCCCCTGCACCACAATTTTTCTGAATTTCAATTACTTATTTTTTTGTTTTAGTGTTAATATATACCTCTTTTAATCCGTTTTCACACGTACCAAAACGAACATTGCAAAAATTAGTCTTGTCGGTTTGTCGAGGCAAAACGTGCGGATGTCCGCGTCCGTACATGAGAGACTCCGCTCAGAAGAGACCGTTTCTTACGAAACATTGCCGGGACCTCGCAACAAATGTTCGTTCAAATGTATAGATTCCACCAAAAAAAGCCACAAGTACTTTAATTTTGCCTCATGACAGTAAGACAAGATAATTTCTTGCAATACAATACCACTGAAACGTCTGCAATCTGGTCTATAAACAGGAAAATATTAAAGGACACAACGATAAATGAAGTTGTCTTTGTTTGAGAAACAACTTCCGGGGTATGCATGGTAACATTTCGCCGAGGTATGACGTTAATGAATAAAAGAGAATTTTCAATATTCTAACAACTCACACTGCAGGAAAAACACAGTGACTTCAATGTTGAGGCCAATAACCAGTGACTTCAATGTTTAGGCCAATGTAGTACACAACTTTTAGAATCACTGTATTGCTGTACTTGATGTGGTGCTGCTGAATTATGGCAATGATCAGCCAAAATAGAGGAGACTTAATTATTGACATCGTCTTTGCTAGTTATTGTATCTGCAACTGAATTATTTTGAAAATTTTTAAGAGTTTTTCTCAATTCTAGATCTTAGTAACAAAGGTACACAATTAAAAACTATCTGGTTGAAGAAGAAACATGTTTAATAAATATATATTTCGTTTGTATATGGAGAATACAGAATTAAACGAAAGAATAAGACACTGTACATTGGTGGAACAGTGAAATAGTTGAAATGCGTAAAGAATGTGTCCGAGCCATTAGACTTCACACAAATAGACGCGGGAGACCGGACAATGATATACATCAACTTCAATTCAGTAAGATAGTATCCCACCTATTTCCACAAAAGGGAAGCTACTGAGCTTCCAATAATCCACAAGATACAATAATTACCACAAATTCGAGATTTTTTAAACTTTGAGGCTCCAATGGCACGGATTAACATATTCCAATTGAGCTCAAATATTGGCCATCTTAAAATTTAACAAAATTATTCAATTAACAGAATTCCAATAAACGTATTACATATGCATATTTACTATATTAATTTAATATTTATATTGGTTCTTCCTAGTTTCGCTTCATCATCTCTGAGTCATTATAAATTTCTTGAACTCCAAAGGGAATCTCTCAACTGTTAAATTATCAGCGAGGCAATCAAAATCATTTTAACTTCGCACACTGATTCCTGCAAAGCCTCTTTTGAATTTCAGTTAATGTAACATCGTCAGCTACACAATAAAAATCAAAACATCTGTAGTTCAATAAATTAGACGACTCTCCGAGGTAAAAGAGAAAAAAAGAAAAGGAAATTGTTTAAAAAAAGGAAATCGGACAAATCTGTACTTTTCAGATACCCCATACGTACTCAAAACGAACAATGCATAAACTAGTATTGCCAACGGTCCTAAGCAAGACTGTCAAAAAAAGGAATTCATTTTTTTATCTTGCAGAAGTCCGCGTCCGTACATGAGAAAATCCACAGCTGTTTCCTTACCCAATTTTTTCTCTTTAAAACGACAGAATATCTCCCAAAAAGTTTTAAAGTATCTTTTCAGCTAATACGCAAATTCTTCCTAATATTACATAAACTCTCGTTTTTCGATTATATAGAGTGGTATTTCTAGAAATGAACGCAGTGCAGATTTATAAAAGAAATAGTTTTTCAAAAATTAAGATAAAAAGTAAAAATGCAAAATAAAAAGTCACGTTTTTTAAAGAAAAAACACGATTCGTTTATTAGCTTCTTAAATAGCTAAACGATTATTGGAATAACAATGCAATTGAAATAACAATGCAACAGATTAAAATATTATCAAATGACAATAAAATTTGATAACAAATCTAGTAAATAATATCAAGAAATAGAAACGTCAGAGATGATTAAACTTAGATAACTCAACCTTCATGTGCCTTCTTATACGGCTAATTACATGGAACGTGATTATTAAAAACACATTAATATGACGAAGTGCATAAATATTTGATATCTCTTGTATGATTTGTAAGTCTGCTTTCATTCCATATTCCTGAACGTAAATTGATTTGCATAGTTTGAAAATAAAAATATAAATCATAGTTATATATAACGTCAGTTCTATGCTAATATAACGTCAGTTCTATGATAATATAACGTCAATTCTATGCATTGCGTAAGTCGAGCAGGAGTGTTTGTATATTGGCGGCCG
>JXPX01092441.1:0-12618 GCA_001047195.1 Sarcophagidae sp. BV-2014
CAAAACTTTAGCAAAATCAACTCAATCAAGACCTTCTATATGGTTATGAATGAATTTAAATTATTCCTTAACTCTTACTATGAACGTTCAATGGTTAACCAAATTAGACAAATGCAAATATTAAAAAAAATGTATAAAAGTCGCAAGGATAGTTAGTTCCCTTGGAGGTCAAAAGCATTAGGAAAATATAAATAAAAAAATCATCTAGTTGACAAATTTAGAAGACATATTGTAACTGAAAAATAATTCCAATTAAAAAAAAGCAAATGCAATTTGCCAAATCAGTAATCAAAAATTAACCCTTAAAACCCACACAAAAAATTTGATCAAATATTCGAAGAACTTATTATTAGTTATAATACTAATAATAGCACCACTAACACTGTAGCTACTAGTAAAAAACGTCTTATCGTCCATGTAAAAACGTAGCTTATATTGAAGAAAAATAACCCCGATAGAGCTCTCTCTTTCACTAAACAAAGTAATTAGTTAAACCCCTAGTATAGATCGTATAATAAAAACCACACTAGACTTATTCTATTTTATAATGAATTCCTAGACAACTACGTTCCCCTATTATATACACTAGTTTAAGTATCAACGACGATGCCAAATAGCGATTTAACTAAAATATCGTCTTACATACCTATAACACACTTAATCCATGCTTCTCAAAACTCCTAGATAAAACAAAAGCAAGCAAACAGGCTGTGATGGTTTTATTCTACAAACAAATTGCCTTTAATAGTCATTAATAAGGCTTTAAAAGAGGAAAATCAATGTCAGACCCCTTATAACTTTTAGATTTTCAAAACAGTCAAGCTTTACGGAACAATAAATCATTCATATTAAAGGAATAACTTTTAGAAAATGGCCATTGAACACACAAAATAATATCAACAATTACTTGCTTAGTCAATCAACAGCATATCAATAAATTTTCTTACTCGAACTTAATCCAATCCATCCCTCATAAAGAGGTATATCAACAAAGGTTTCAAGAAATCCAATACATTTACTACGATCGCAAATTCATCTCAAGAGATGGCTCTAAAGCCGTGGTAGACATTAGTTTTAGTATTGTAGACAAACATAAAACATTGGTTAAAGAGGAGGCAAATGAAGTTTTAACTGACAATAAAAAAGTTATAAAAAAGCCTTTCAATTAACAAGTGGACTACAACCACTTACTGGTACAGTAAAATAAAATTTACTCCAAAAACGAGTTAATGCAAAAATATATAAACAACACTATAGTAGTTAGAATAGACCAAATTAAAATTAAAAGACTATGACTAAATCACACTTAAATCTTCAATGCTCATATAGTAAATAAAAACTTAACAAAACAGGGAAGGAATTTCTATAGATTTAACACTAAAAGCATTGTTTTTCTATTTTGAAACTGGTCCAAAATTAATTTAAAAAAAAAACTAATCTCAGTAATAACGATATTTCTCAAAAAATAGACTGTATTTCAACCAAGGACAACGTTATACTTATTTTAAAACTAACTAAAAATATTAAGTTTAAGGCAATCGTTCTCATAACTAGTCTATGTAAGTATATAAATAAATCAATAAATGAAGTTGAACAGATAAATGGTATACACAGATGTCCAGAGTTTATAATGGGATCAATATCATTGCAAATAGTTTTCTTATTTGGAATTATATTGTATAAGTTTTTCGTTTCGGGTGGAAGGTTTGAGCTTTTATAGAAGTCCAAGGATACTATAAACGCGAGAGATACTGAATATTAATTATGACTAAGATTTCAAAGAAAGTAGAAAAAATATGAGAATAGATCAGGATCTTTATTATAGGAGGACTATAGAATTCTTGCGTGCCATTATTTATTAGTAAATGGAAAGAAATTTATTTTTGATTTATAAATTTGATTTAACATTTTCATATTAATTTCACAAGAGCCCTTCATATTCAATTTCAGATTTCTAAAAAACGAATTCAAACGGACTTTTAGAATTGAATTATATAAGCCAACTTTCAGATTGATAAAAAAATGCANCCTATATGTGGCCTATATATCAACTTTCAATTATANACTTTTAGAATTGAATTATATAAGCCAACTTTCAGATTGATAAAAAAATGCATATGTACTGCACATATCGATTCCATAAACAAACTTTAAACATATTATTAAGCGCCTACTTAGCATATGTGGCCTATATATCAACTTTCAATTATATGTATAGGCAAATGGTGTAATGGGTAGCGCGTTGGTTCGATTCTCAATGAAAGTGAAGGTTAATGAACTGTGTATGAAATTTGCTATTACTCATACATATCACCACGCTCTTCTTTGAAGTTCACATAGTATTTACCCCACTAAAGTAAACAAAATGAGAATTAAAAACTCACCTAGTCTACATCTGATGGCGAGCAAAACTGTTGCCTAACCTACATCGGATAGCAAGCAAAACTGTTCTCAGATATATCAACTTAAAATATTGAACAAATAAGATTTGTTCAATATGTAAGTCGTTATAAAAAACATTAAGCGTCTCTTTTCCACTACCGCAAAAGAACACTGTGCCACATTTGTATCTATTCTCTTTTAAGTAATCGTAAAATGTTTATTTTAGTCAAGTTGCATTATATGGACTTTTATCTAAATGTTTACCACATATCAATATAAAACATATTGCTACAGCAATAATAAGATTGTAAGTCATGTAGTTTCCCGAATTTAGATTTTAGCAAAACGAAATTGGAACTTTTAAAAACATGTAAAATCTGCCGTCATGTTTAATTTTTGATTGTTGAAACATTGCTGAAGCATATAAAGCCATAATTAAACCACCTTTTACCCTAGTGATATTTTAAATATCAAACTTTAAGCCGCTGTGGCTATGTAAATTGTAATCCTTGTATTAAGTTTATATATTTTACATTAAAAGCATGTTTATAATGTCATGGGAGTTGCTTTACGCCCTTAAATACCATTTTTACTACGCTTCTAAAGAAAACATCAAAGATGTTCCATTAATTAAATAACCTTCGTGGTACAGTATCAGATTTAAAGATGAAAGGAAAGGCCATTTGAGTGGTTAGGTCCTCTCCATATAAAAAATTTATAAAAATGTTCGTTTTGAGTACCTCCTTTCGATATGACTCCCTCCACGTAGCAAATGACAGTACTATTTATTATCTTTTTTTGTCTTAATTGTGTTTAACAAAAACATATGATATACGTTTTTTACATAATATTTAAAAACATAATTAATTAAACATTTTACTAATAATTAACCAAAGTACTTTAAATTTGTCAATAAATTAAGAGGTCTAGATCATTTGTCGTAGATTAGGTAGTTAACGAACGTAGGCTGGCCGTTAGAGGGGAATTTTCTTAACATAATCTAGAAGTTCGTTCAACATAAATTCGAAAACTAATAGAGATATACATATGCCCGGATTCAGATTTTTAACTAAAAAAGCTTAGATGGTCCCTTAGATGGAAGTTTTTTTTATCACCTCACTAAAAAAATTAAAAAAACTACCACGCTAAATATCGAGATCGTGTAAGCAATCTATATCCTAAAATGCAATTGACTTAATCGATATATCATCCTTAATATTTTACTAAAAGTTTGCTTTTAATACAATCCACGTATATTAATTTAATTCAGATTTNCCTTAATATTTTACTAAAAGTTTGCTTTTTATACAATCCACGTATATTAATATAATTCAGATTTCTGACATGAAAGGTTTGCTCAGAATATGAATGGGGTACCCTACTAAAACACTCATTTACCATGTCCACACAAAAAGTAACACAGAAAAAGATCCTTCGACAATAAGCAGCGAACATTTTAAGGAGCACGTTCAATTTTTAACATTTAAAACACTAAGGATATCACTTTATATGTCATATGTCTTATATGTTATATGTCTTAAGCAGGAATTAGCCATAAACTTGTAGGGTCGTAGAGTGGTATATGATTGCAAATTATTTTTTTTTAATTAACATTTAATTGTGATCTGAATAACCTCAAATGCGTCATAAGTATCCTTATGTGGATTTAAAAATTGCAAGTTTGAGTAATATTTTTTTTCTTTTTAAGGTTTTATAAATATTGTCAATTTGGAAATTATTATAAATCAACATAAAACTTATAAAAGATAAAAAATTTACACTGTATGTCATTCTTTGTAGGCTCTTATTACAAACCGAACGAAATTGTGATTAAGTCTATGAGGCAAAATTATTCCTTTTGTCATAAAGAACAAAAATTGTGAAATTATAAAATCAAAAAACTTCATCTTCAAGATTAAATCAATAAAATAACTTTGCAAAATTAAACATAACTATCTTTTAATATAGAATTTATAGATGCAATACAATAAGTTTTAGTTTAAATCATCATATCGTATGTCGTGATCTTAAACACAAAATATATTTTGAGGTACACGAAACACGAATTTTATTTGCGAATTAACGAAACCTAACCATCTTAGAATATCTCCAACGCTGTCAATAACTAACTGCTAGTAATTGAGATTGCAACATTCCTCAATTGACAATGTTTAAATCATGAAAATAGTGATCATTTTCTAATAAGAGGAAGCCATTATTAGAATAATGACCAACGAAACAATGTCAGTAAGCCAAGGTCCAAAGCATGGAAATTACAACAACAATTAAATATGGTTCAACTCCGATATTGCGCAACTTATCAAGCAAAAAATGAGGCCTGGAAAAGTTTCAGCAGATACAATAAACCACAGAAAATTATGTGTTATAATAAGACAATCATGTAAAGTAGTAATTAAAATATCTTTAACACCATGGATAAAAACTTAAAAATTTGTACGAAATTTATCGCAATAAAGAAAGGAATGAACCCTCGCAAATGTAACATTATACAAATATTGAATTCACTGCCATCCGGGTTTGCTCGAAAGACAGTAAAAAAATGCTATTATTGCCCTCCACTAATTAAGGTTACACCTTTTGTACAAGTAACAAAGTTTAAATCACAAGTTGTAGTTAACAACATTATTATGAACAAACGCAACCAAGACTTCGCGAACGTAGGCATTCTTTTAAGATATATAAATTTCTTGTAGTGGTCAGCAGATGAACCACTACCAGAAATCTTTAATTGTAACCATAAAAACTCATTTAGGAAAATTATGTAAATTCTAACTCTGCAAATGTATTAATAAAGTATTCCTTTCAGCATATATATCGTCTTATGGCCTTATAGGCCACCACTATTTTTTACATGAATTATATTTTTTTTTATTAATAATTTTAAACAGTGTTGAAAAAACAACTTCAACATTNATTAATTAATTAAACAGTGTTGAAAAAACAACTTCAACATTTTACTCTTACGTAAAAGGTTATAACAAATTTATTTCGATCTATTTATAATTATAAAATTAATTTATTTAAGTGCGCTTAAAGAATGGCTTTAAAAAAAACGAAACAGCATATTTTTTTGCACTGTATGCTTCTAGTATTTGAAATAGATGATTCTTTGCAACGTTTTGTTTAAGAAAAAACTTTCCGTGAATTATGCAGCAAATAAGTTCAAATATTTTAGAGTTAAAAATGCATGATGCAGGAAAGACTGCATTAGATGTTGATTTAGATGACTCTAGCAAAATTGATGTTGATGTTTGCGAAGAAGATGAGATAGAGGAAGTTTTTTTTATATGTCAATAAAAAATATATAAAAAATGGAAGGAAGTCCAAATTAAAGAAAGAAACAATACAACTGTTTAATTATGCAAAATCGCTAAAAGCCGTTGTTTTAAAATTTATAAATTCATGAAAAAGAAATATTTTTGTTTGAAAAGATTAAAATTCGAAACAAATTTGCATTAAAATTATGTTTCATGTGGATGAACTTCTTCGTAAATCACCTTTTGGAGTATCAATAAGATTACATATTAACGAATCGGTCAGTTTAAGTCCCAAAATTAGATAAATTGAGTTGACAACACTATGTTGTGGCAGACGTGAAAAAAATCCTCTTCATTGAAAATTGAAAAATTTACTCAAACTTGAAATACTGTTTATTAAACAAAATTAAGAATTGAAAAAATTCAGCGTCTTTATTTTTATTATTTCAATTTAATTTTTACCAACTTCAAATCTACAAAACAATAACAAATTTTGCAAAAACAAATAAATATATGGTTATCACTTTCTTTTATAATTAAAGCAATAATTGTTTTTGCTTTTTTAATTCTGCCATTAAATAAAAAAAAATATTTGTACAATTATAACTAAAAAACTTTTTTAGCTTTAAGATATACTTAATTTTTCTTTTTTTAAATGTAAAATATAATATTATCCTAATTGAAGTAGGATATATATTTTTTTTTGCCAATAAGGAGTTATTGGTCCATATTGGATATTTTGAAATTTATAGTAATGTAATGTCTATTATAATTTGGNGCTCCTCCACACATATAAATATTGGTTTAACTTTGATGATTCATATAATTATATTCTTGGACCTATAGCTAGAGATAGCTCTGTTTTAAAATTATTCTCGTGAACATTGGACATATTAATGCCCAAAGTATCTCAATTCTAATTCAAGCGCCAAGCTTGAAGAGTTTAAAAACACGTTTAATGAGTACGTACTTGATATAATCGAAGTTTCGGAAACTTGGTTTAAACCAGATATGCTTTCTCGATCACTTAAACTGTCTGGTTTTAAAATTATTAGGAATGACCGTCCTATATTGAATATTTTAAGTGATAATCAACATCCTGGAAGAGCAGGTGGTGTCTGCTTATACTTATCGGACAAGTTGCGTTAAAAGCCTAATTTCATAAGAAAACGTAATTTCAAGATGTGGTGTGACCTGAACACATACCAGTTTGCCAACTAACCTGCATTTACGAACAAATCAAACATTTAATTTACTGGGTTAAATTCTTCGATAGAAACAGTTACTTCAGGTGTACCACAGTGGTCTATACTTGTCCTATTTTGTTTCTTAATTACCTAAATGATTGTATTACCCTTATGAACACATATTTTTGCTAGTCATATTTATTTGCTCTTGACATACTACTGTTGTATAGTGCTGGTTCTCGTAAAATTAGCTATTATGAGATCTGATTGAACAATCATTTGAATTCATTATCCAATTGGATGACTCTTTATTGTCTTGAAATTAATCCTTCTAAAGCTAAGGCAAATGCCTTTCATTCTCAGAAGCGTAATGTTTTTTATACTATGATGTATTTTAATGGACAGGTGATTGACTATGTGGATTCTCTTAGATGTCTAGGTGTTATTTGGATTCCAGTCTAAATTTTAATAGTCATATAAATTCTCTTTTTAATAAAATTTGTCTTACTTTAAGAAGATTATACTCATAAAACCATATACACTAACATGTGTGAGATATCGATTGGCTCATTCCTTGATTATGTCTCAATTTAATTAAGGCCTTGAGATCTTCTCTGGGTCTATGTTATTTAATGTAAATATTCTTAATAGAATTGTCAGAAAAGTGGTTCGTTATGTTTTTGGGGCAGCTGTTCATGAACATGATCGTGTTAGAGAACTTGTTCCTTAATCTTTGAAATGAAATTTTGATGATTATTATTTAAAATTTCGTATCAAACTACAACTAGAACTTAGTAAATTTTCTTTTTTACATTCAACTCGGAATATTCAAATTGATGTGCCTGTTAGACATATTTCATATGATCGCTCCTTTGTAGTTCGCGTATATCAAGTTTGGAACTACTTGCCAAGTAATGTCAAACTTTTTCATATTCTTTATTGTCATTTATACGTAAAGTTTTTGCCTATTTTAATGGAAGTTTAACTTGAATAACTATCATAAAACTGTTATTTTTTCCTCTTGCTATAGGTATTATTTAAATTTTGTTCCAATATTCATATGGATGGGGAGCCACTTATAGACTTAAATAGCTGTATATTTTTTAATATTTTTATAAGTTGTATCTTAATTGTGCATAGAATATTAAATACAGTATATAAATAATAGGCCAAAAAGGCTTTCTCTGTATTTATATTGAAAAAAAAAATTGATTTTTTTCAAACAGTTTTTAAATTTAATTAAACATTCTGACCAATGTGAGAATTTTATTATTTTTTCATTAACTGCAATATAAAGCCCCATAATCATTGTAATACAAATAGATATACAGCAGAAAATTTCCTAATGGATGACCTATAAACTGAATTCATTAATAAAATATAAATAAACTGTCGAAAGTGAGAAAAAAAAACAAAAAATTATAGAGCGTTTAAAGGAAGTATTCTAAGAATATAGTACAGATGTGAGAAATAATTGTTATAGTTATTATAATTAAGAAATTTTATTAAAGATACTGAGAATGCATGAGTTTTTTAATAAAACAATAAAAAATTAAATAACTGTCAGATTTATTCACAACTGATAAAACTTGATTTAAAATGAATGAAAAATCATCAATACTCAACAATAAATCATCATCAATACTCCTGTGATAAATATGATTAATTATGTATGTAAAGGCCTTGATAGAGGATACAGAGGGGTTACTGGAGCCTTTATTGATTTGTCAACGACTTTTGACTAAGTAGATAATTTTAGGTTACTAAAATAAATTGGATTTCTGTATAGAACAATTGAGCTCGGAGTATTCTTGAGTCACTATTTTTCAATATGTATATAATTTATATAAATAATATTAATTTTAAAGATAAGCTTTTTATGTATTTCGCTGATATTTGTGTCCATTATAACTCTTCACAACAAAAAGTACTGCAAGCAGAAGTGGAATATAATGCCTCGAATTAGTTTTAGTTTTCAATAAAACAAAATTTATCAAATTAAAACCGAATGTATCCAAATCAAAACTTAACGATAGTAGTTTCTTTTTTTGATAGTTGATAGAAAAATACGTAGAATTTTTTTGTATTTATTTTTAGTCGATGATTCAAATTTAAGCCTTTTTTCGGTTTTCTTCGGTAAAAGTATATTAACCATTTAAAATACAAATTATAATGAAGTATTGTTATTTTATTTAAGTTCAAAACAAACTAAATACGTAAACGAAATTGTTCCTTTATCGGGCTTTCATTCTTCATTCACTTTACATTTTTTTGTTCTTCAATAATTATCAAATTAAACAGAGTGTATCAAATTAATAGTGTATTTTTCCCATAAAGAATATAAAGTTAATTTAATATGCTGAATAGTCAAAACAGTAAAATGACATCCCAACAACTTTAGAACGGATTTAGCAGTTTACTTTTTTAAAATAATTTAAGTTGTCGTGGCACCTCCATATAAATTTTTTGTTTAACACCACATATCTCGATTACTGTGATAGAAAAAATCCTGAAATTTTCTAGCTGTTCATGTGAACATGTAAATATTCTAAAGAAAAATGGTTGGGCTTAAGTTGTAGGAGTTATTAAAATAAGAAATTTGTAGCAAAATGGGAGCATCGAATAAGAGGTCGCTCCACCTCCTATACAAGGTAGATATTGAAAATCATATATTTAGAGTACCTTCAGAATTTGTGCACAATGATTATTTGTTACTGTCATTGTGCGTTACACCTCTCATAAACAAATAAATTGATTGATATGAACCCATACATTTTTGGTAGTCGTAGAGAAACGTCGTTAATGATATATTTTTTTATTTTAATACTGAAAATGTACTTACTTAATTATATTTCCTGCACTATGTAAAATATCATTTTGTGTAACTCTAGCTATGCGACGCATCGTATTACAGTCTTGTCCCATGTCCCATGCCTCAATCGATCCCTTTTCAGTTAAAACATACAAAAGTTGGCGACTACTATCAATGGCTAAACGAACAATAGGATCATTTTCCTAAAATAAATAAATGGATTTTAATTAACAATTAATATTTTATATTTATTAAAATTATTCATATTTACCGAAAAAACTTTGAGGAAACTAGGAACCATGTAAGAAACAATTCCCTGAGAATGATTAACTTTTTTGCATCGTTTACCAAACCAACTAGACTCAGCTTGATATGATATTTCATAAAGACAACCATCTCGGCCTCCCAAAAAAATTCGTCCATTATCACTGCCCAAGACTACGTTTATAGATATATTATCCGTGCTAAGTATAAAAATTGGTTTGTTCATCAATTGCATCTCCTCGAAAGTTGCAGTGTTTTGAATATTACGTATTGGCGATGAAATAGTTTTCGTTGTATCGCCGAATGTGACACCTTGTTTTTAAATTAGTTATTAAGAAAAGAAAAACATATATAAAAGACGAACGGTATAATAGTCAACATAATTTATAGATTTAACAGAAATCTTGTTCCACTCAATTCATTCGCTTTATGTTAATTTCTCAAAATTTTTAGATTTTTTCTAATATATAAAGTTTATATACTATTATGAAGAAATAATCCTATATTAATTATTTTCACATCTGATATACATTTTGCGAAATATCATATTAATCTTTAATAATTTTTTTTTATGATATTAAACATATTTAAACATATCGAACAATATTGTGCCTGAATTTATAGTTCTTAATTAGTGAAATGAAAAATTTATTGAAAATTTGATGATATATGTGTATATATATTTGTATGCTCATCACAGATTTGTCGAACATAGTTCATTAAAATATGAAGCTTAATTTTGTGGAAAAATTTAAAACAGAGATAATATTAAAATGTCATTGCAAATTTGAATTTCATATTATACCACTTTAAAAACTAACAGAACAAGCTAATAAATCGGGCATATAATACATAAATTTTATATATAATATCTGTTAATATTGGGANAACAAGCTTATAAATCGGGCATTTAATACATCAATTTTATATATAATATCTGTTAATATTGGGACTATCTTAATAGACCTTAATGAGTAACATTGAAAAAATGAGTTTCATTGTATTTTACATTATTTCTCTATTTACAAATTAACAGAAGATCAAAAAATAGATTTTTGACTGCAAAATTGCGTTTTGGATAGAGTAACTTTCTCTTTATATAAAATAGCTAATTACCTAGGACAATAATTTCAATTGGTGTTGTTAAAATTAAGAGATACTTGACATCATTAATAAAAACTCCAGGTTTTGGTTTTACCAAACCAACACTAACAATTAAATGACTTAAGCCATCGTAGTATGCAACATCGCGGGATTGTTCATAGGTCCATATCTTTAAGAAAATCAATATATATGTATACAATTAAGAAAACTAACATAAATAATTTAAATTTACATAAATTTCCGAATCGATTGTTAACCATGCTCTTCCTATTTCCGGAAACAGACCCATCATGCAATGACATTTGATATCTAAAATAATTGAGCATAGAAACGTGTAAGCATTTTAAGTATTATGAAGATTTTAATTTATTTGTTTATTTACGTTTAAAATGTTCTAAGATTTCTGGAGGGATAGGAACTTTATTAATTGTTTGCAATTGATTCAGTTGTTTATGGCCCATTGATAGACTAGACAGTGTTTGATAATCATAGTCATTTAAACCACTCGCTGTCGCCATACCATGTTGATTTATGCCGGTCATCTTTATATTGTAAAATATAATTATCAAACTGTAATATATAAGGACAACATATATAATAAATATAAAACTATTCATACCTCTAGAAGTCCTGGGGCAGATATATCTTTTGAATCATGTCTCTCTAACATGCTCCCGGCAATTTCAAGTAAGTCAAGTTGAGCATTCATTTGTGTAGAGTTCATTTTTCTTTTGTTAAAAAGTTATTATGCTTTATTTTTTAATTTATTGTTCATTTGCCTACACAAAACCCCAGTCATTTAAAATAAATCACTATACACTATATATATTCTTCAATTATTTTTGATAACGCGCGTTTTTGACTAGTGAAATTTACAAAACTACAAAGTTAAATTAAGTCAAAATGCCAATGCCATAACAACAAAGCAAGGCAAGTTGTTTTATGTTCAATTGCCATTTTGTTCCCAAAGCCGATACGACTGGGAAATAATTATATTTGTAGTCCGCAACAATTTGTATATTTTTGTACATTCTTCATTTAAAACAGTTAAGGTAACAATGTATTAATTAGTTCACCTTAGCTGTAATGTTTTAAACGTAACAACATTATAATTGTAAATTCTATCTTCAAAGTCTTTGGATTAAAACAATGAATATATAACATTATTTAAAAACAACCAAATCAAAAATATGACAGGATCAATTAAAAATTACACACAACAGTACCGTTACAAAACAGTCAATTTATATTGATATATTTAATTAAACATTAGGTCGTTTAACTATCAAATTCAGCATTATAATTAAAAATTCCAAAATTTTTTCACTTATGAATCTGAAAATAATTTATTCGCAGTTACACCATACTGTCTCACTGCCGACCAATAAACACGTGCCCAAGCTTCACTATATTAAAATTAGTTTAAGACTTAATATACATTAGATAATTTTTAACTTAAGTTTAAACATATATCAACAATACCATTACTAATTATTCTGTATTGTGCAATGAAGATAACTTAATCGCTTCTTCAAATAGTAATGTGGACAAAACAATAATAAATTTTTCATGATAAATTCCAATTTATCAA
>JXPX01094105.1:5158-15384 GCA_001047195.1 Sarcophagidae sp. BV-2014
TAGTTTAAATATTAACGGTAAAGTTTATTTTTTTATAAACTTAATAAAGTAATAATCTAAAGGTTTACCAGACAAAATCATATTTAAAATACATTTTGCAATAAGGCAATATCATTCGTCATTCAGACCATGCACCAAAATAGAATTGTCATTGGGGCTCGAAATGTCGGTAAACCAAATGAAAAACGAAAAAAGTTATATTGGTTCAACTTTTTATTAAAACTAAAGATTGACAAATATAATAAAAAAAAAGGAAACATAAATAAGATAATTCCCTAATTCAATTGGTGATTTAAAAAGATTGTACTACATTCTAAATAAATATTCTACCCAATCCTAACATTCTACAAACTTTTAATATATTCCCTTAAATATATCAATGCAATTTATTATTCTCCAATATTTCTTGAACACAATGGTATCTAATGTCAATATGATTAGATCTGATATAAAAGAATGTAATTCTGGATAACTGCGTACTCACAGTATTCTCTTATCACCAGTTACAATCGAAGTAAAATGTGAAAAAAATAATTACTTATTATTTATTGCCAACCACTTTCTGTCAGTTAGGTTTCTCAGTCAGAGTCCAATTTTAATTATTCTCAAATGAATTGTACTTTTAATTCAATTAATAAAGCCACTGTATCTTTTCGACAATTTTAAGTTTTTATTTAAACATAATAAAGTTTTTATTTAAACATAACTTTTGTAATTTCTTAAATTCAATTTCAAAATTAAAGTTTTTGCATATAAATAAATTCACATTGTCAATAATGTATGTAAAATATTTTTAGACTTATATTTTCATGAACAAATCTAAATTGGGTATGTGTGGTACTACTAAACAATTGATTTAACCAGAAAGATGATCAAATTTATTTACATCCCGTTTACATTATAAAAATAAACGTAATCATAGATGGTACTTAAACACGTAGTTCTGGTGTTAAGACAGGCTTGCTATCAGAAGGTTTTAAATTTCGAATTACTATAGTGTAACTAAACTTTTGTTTAATGTAATCGATAAAAATAGAGAAAAAAATCGAAAGCTTTTTAAATCCAACGTGAACTTTTTCATTAATGATTGAAAAAAATATAATAAAATTGGAAAATCTTTAATTATAAATTAATTTAACAAAAATTAAATAGAAAATTAACATAAATATGATTTTTATATCATTTAAAGATATTTGTTTAGTAAAAACATAATTTGTCATATATATTTTCATTTTTAACTTAAGAAAAAGTTGAAGTTCCAAGCGAAAAGCCAGTAAAAGCCGAAAATATTGATAAAAAAACATCAGCTTGGCTAAGCGAATATAGAAGAGAAAAAAATATATTATGAGAAAATGTATGTGATAATANGATAATAAAGAAGGAAGCAGCATTTATCCTTTAGAAAACCAGAAAAATTCTTGGCAAAGGCAAATGGATAATGTGTGTGTGCTTTACTTAAAACTCAGCACGGAGCTTTTGATAAANATTGGAGAATTGCAAGTTGCAGAGAGAGAATATGAAAGAGCATTGATAGAAAGAAACAGCTCACTCAGAGACAGCAGAAAGTCAGTAGAGCTCGAAAAATTAACATAACAATTTTTCATGGTTATGTGCAAAAATGGGCTTCATTTCATGACCTTTTCAAAAATTCATACATGAGTATTCACAACTACCAAAAGTCGAAAAACTATTGCGACTTAAAAGATCACTTCGTGGCGATGCACTAAAGCTTGTCCAACAATTACCAACGACAGAAAATAATTATAAATGTGCGTGGGATATCGTAAATCACCGATATGACAACAGAAGAATACTATTAACTACTCTAGTGGACAAAATTCTTGGTCAACCAAACGTTAATAGCTTATCAACATCTAGCATAAAAAATTTGCTTGACACAACTAACGAGTGTGTTCAGGCATTAAATGCAATGGGAATTAAGATGGAAGATTAAGATCCTATAACAGCAAGAATTACAATAAGAAACCTCGACAAAAAAAAATTATTATATTATGAACAAACAACAAAAAAATCAAAAGTAATTCAAGTTTTAGATGACGTGCTTAAATTTCATGCTTTAGATGCATCACAAACAAACAAAAAATGGGGCATATCAAAAACTAAAACGATATAATTTTAAAGTGAACAGCGACAACAACTTTACTGTTTATATTGTCAAGTAAATAGCCACAGGACATATATATGTGAGAAATTAATAGCGAAGAAAGTTAACGACTGGAATGCATGGATAAGGTCAACAAAAACATGCAACAACTGCTGTGGACACAAAATGGATAAAAAAGTTAAAAGTAAAACCAAGTGAAAACTACACCACACAATTCTTCACTTTGATTATTATAAGAAAAAGGTATTTTCACTGATCATAAGCTCAACACGGACTGTTCTACTAGCTACAGCCCAAGTACGTGTAAAATCAATAAATGGATAGTTTGTGTCACTTAGATCTCTTATAGATCAGGGATCACAATTACGTCAATTAGCGAAGAAGCAGCACAAATACTTCGAGATTAAAAGCAAATATAAGAATGGAAGTTTTCGGAGAAACCTGTGTTGGTGTGGCAAAAGCAAAGACTGATCTAGAAATTTATCCAAGATTCACGAGCACAAATTTAAAACGAGCCTTCTTTTTAAAACGTCTAGCATCAGCTCACCCAGATAAATCTTTCAATTATGATGTAGACAAATAGCGTAACAATATTACCACAATCAAGCTGTAATACGAGAAAATGGCATCACAACGAAGGTTCGAGTAGTATTTGACGCATCATGTAAAACATCAAACGGAAAAAGTTTAAATGGCATTCTACATGTGGGCCCAAAATTACAATAGGATAATCAAGTATTATTAGCAATAAATTCATCAACACCACCAACAAGAACTTCTGTAATAAAATTACAATCATCAGAAGCTCAATTACGATCTCAAACTGTTAATATCAATTTTATAACATGGGTGCTAAAATAGAAATTTTTACACCAACAAAAAGTTAGCTACTGCAACTGCAGGAGGTGGTGTAATTCAAAATAAAGTTTTAAAAATGGTTGAATTAGCTAAAGGCTGCGGTGGAGGTGAAAATGCTTCTCAAAAGTGCATGCATGTTAAACTATTATAAAGTAAACTATTAACTACAAAATTATAGCCTTTGGTTTTACAAAAAACTAAAAAAACAAAATGGAATAAAGTCATCAATAAGAAATTTAAGAAACGTTATGATCCCAATAAATAATCCCAGCACGCTGCTCGCTAAATCAACTGGTTATCAAAAGCCAATAATCATAATAAAAAATGTACAAGCTGTTACCACACCAACAAAATTAATTACGGCTTTGTCCTGTACATCTACAATTTCGCTAGCTGGCAAAAGCAATATAACTGTTATATCATCTACATCGGGAATATCAACAATATTACATCTTCAACGAGTGGTGGTCAACGTAAAATATTACACAAATTGTATATTCCCCCAGCACCGAACATTGAATTACTTCATAATCGGCTTTCAGAACAATAGGTAGATAACATAAATACATATCCTTCATATTCATCTCAAACTATTTACAAACGATCAAGGGAAGGGTAGAATATGTTTCTTAAAAACCTTTACAAAAAGTTAGTGTCGTACAATGCTTTGAACAATAAGAAATATCTCCGTCCAAACTCTATTATCTTTAGCAATCCTATTACACTATTTTAGTTATATAGTGAGAATAAAATCAACGATTAAGGTAATTTTTTTAAATATTTTCTTAGATTTCCCAGGCACATCTTCTGTGAAGTGTATAATGTATAATTTAATATTAAGATTTCGGACACTAAGAATTATTTATGTCAGTACGGCTGATAACTTTCTTTTAATAGCTCATCTTACATCAATTACCTAATTCAACGTAATTTTTTCAATTTAATAAAAGCGTTTCTTGTCTAATATGATTAAGGAGGATCCATTGTAACATAAAGAAGAAAAAAACACTGACGATTTACAAATATGACTAGTTTACTTCTTATCACACAATGCTTGTTTGATAATATTGTAAAGAAAATAATAGGTATATGTTACTTTTATATACTTGTCATGCTTTAAATTGTCGTGATTAACAAAGGATAGTTTACTGTAAATAATTTTTTTTATCATATAAAAAAATATGAAAAATCATTTAAAAATTCTCCTAAATTCACAGAAAATTTTTCCTAATGTTCCACCAGCAGAAGATATTAAAATTAACATACAATTGAGCAGACTAATTTTGGTAAGCTTAATTTAATTTCCAAACAAAAATCTGTTATATGTTAGTTGTTTTAAAAAAGAAATTTTTTTAGGGATGGTTTCCTATTTATAAAAAAATTGCATAAGTCTTGTAACATAACTTAATATGTTGATTGTGTAGGAGACGTGATCAACGAAGTTAACTTTTAAATCTTAAATAATACATAAATATTTGACTTTTGGTTCCCATTTAATAATGTATTACTAACGCAAATTTCTCTTTGTTGAGTAAAATAATGCAAACGTCTTCGGGTAAATTATGTAGCTTGAGTTTTTTGTGAATTAACTAGGATTTTCTACTTTCTAAAATATGCTTTCAAGCTTAACAAATCATTTTGAATATTGTTGCTTATATCATCATCTAACACACCATGAAAAAAAACAGCAGTGTCATCTGCAAAAATTGATGATAAACAATTGACAAAGGAAAAATAGGATGTGAAAATATTGTATAATATTGGAGATGGGATGAGGGCAGCCTACTGGTATTTCGATTAGTAAGGAAGAAGAGTTGCCTATATAATTCAGCTTTATTAATTCCGGTGGAAAATTTAAATTAATAAATTATAAAAATGAGTCCAACATGCCATACCTAGTCAAACCTGGATTTAATATCCAAAAACACCATTCCTGTTGATTTGCCTTCAGTAAAGTTCATTTTGATTATAGATTTGGTTCTGACCCACGGATGAGACGTGATGTGGTCATTGCTAAAGCCAAATTGTTGAATTGAAAAAAAACATTGTTCTCATCACAAAATTTTAAAAGCTTTATTTATCCACTTTTTTTAATTATTTTCTTAAAGGTGATATTAAGCCGATTGGTCCGGACAGGATGTTAATTTGTTCGGCTTGCATATTGCAATTACTTTAGCATCCTTCTAGATGTCTGGATAATAATATAACTTTAAGCATAAATTTATAATATTAGTAAGTCTCTGTTTGCCTTTTTTGGAAGAACTTTTAAAATTCTATTGCGAGTTTCCGTCGACTTTTTCTTTTTGAAATTTTTAAACATACCAGTAATTTTATAAGTTTAACGAAAAAGTCGTTATTTAAGGTGACTTCGATATGGTGCAACCGATCTAGTGCGTTGTGTTAACTAGCAATTTGTATTTCTCCTGAACTTTTGAGAACAGCTTATAATTGTATTTCAGAATTAACATATTATTGTAGTTCTTTCGCAATACTTTCGGAATATTCCAAAAGGGAGAAGAACCCTTATCAAGAGATACCAGAACATTGCTCATATGCTTATTTCTTGCTATAATGCGTTCTTTCTTAATTTTTTTTATTAAGTCGGTTATTTACTATCTTATCTAAGATAAGTCTATTAGCCAAATAACGTCGCCAATAAAAATTTCATGATCATGCTTTTAATGTGTACAGGAAGCGGTTTACTTTTGGGAATTATAGATCTTTTGGGAATACTTCTAAATTTAGCTTATTTGATTGTCTTTAAACGTATCTATCATAATGTTAATATCATTAACATTTGAAAACTCCGCGCTGGGTTCAGGTTGGCCTTAAAAAAATCATAAACAAAGTTTACATATGATACTAGGATCCAAAAAGTGTAAGAACTACCGGTAGGTAGTCAGAGCTTAGATTGTTTAATTCAATATACTCGGAGATTTTTAATGATATATAAGTTAAGCTAAAATTCAATGTTGAAGGCAGATGCACGGATACTTAAATATTGTTTGTTTAAATTTTTTTCAAAGAGAATATTTCTCCAGCAGTTTAGATCGGTGCCTACTATTAAATTCTTTACCGAGTATAATGCTATTGGAAGTGTAACGGGAAAGGTTTAAAATATCTGCTGCAAAAATATTTTTCTCAACCCCATCACGATCCGCAGCACCTCCAGGAAAATTGCAAGAAAAATAACAAAACCGTTTTACGACTGGCTGTCGTTTCGAGTTTTATTTCAAAATCTTCAATTAAGACTGTGTTTATAACTGGAACTTATGTATGGATATCGATTTTTTAAATAAAATTGCGATACCTCTACCTCGAGAATTTTCTCTGTCATTCCAAAAGACGGCATTTATTTTTTTGATTGAAACATCCAGTGATAGCATTGTTTCCGAAAGTAAACATTTCTATTTTTCGGCTTCATAAAAATCAAATAATTCATCCTTATGTCGAACGCCTTGCGTACTTCTTGCATTCTTTTTAATTACTTTTTTTTAGAGGTTTTTGAAAATGTTGATGTAGAGGACTGATTAGCAATTGATGTAGGAGACTGGGCCATTATGATAGGAATTTGATGATCTACTTGACACGACTTCTAATTAGTTACATTTACATGCTCTTCACTTATTTATAAGTTTAAATGTTGTTTTTGATTTCATCAAATGAATATATATCAGTACTATTATTAGCTATATTACTATAAATATTTGACCAGCTATTTGCTGAAGAAGTCTTCGGGTGAAGAGCTGGAAATTGATTATTTATACCCCTATTATATGAAATAGAAGGAGCGTCTCTGAGATCTAGGTGAAGATGATTGGTGATTACCGCTGCAGTTTGCACATTTAACAATGTCAAAGGAACACATTTAACAATGTCAGAGATACGCTCAACCGTTTTGCGAGGACCAGAGCATTTAGAACAAAAATATTTAACAGCACAGCGTGAAGATCCATTGCCAAACATTTGGAACTCCCATTTTACTTTAAGATAATCAATAGCAGGATACTTCTTAGTCCCGATTCTATGCCTTACGGCTGTAAGACGTGTGTCTAACGTATTTAGGGATTTTTTTCCCATTTCAACAGACAGACAGAAGGGCATTGATATATAGATTTCTCTTTGATCCTGATCACGAATATATATATTTCAGTGATGCACAAACGGAATGGCAAACATTTACACCCTCCTGGAAGCTATAAAAATGTGGGCCAAAGCATTGCATTGGTGCATTATTACCCAGAAGTTACTTTAAGAGATCAGACTAATAGCCAAAAATATTAAAAAAAAATGTGTGTACTACATTAAAAAAGTTATAATGAAACGTAACTTTTATTAGTTTTATAAGATACCATCAAATAATCTATACTAAATAAAATAATAATTTTTTGGTAAAGCTTTTAAATAATGTCTCGTTCACTGTAAAATTAAAAAGCAATAAAAGTGAATTAAAATTGGAAGNATAATGTCTCGTTCACTGTAAAATTAAAAAGCAATAAAAATGAATTAAAATTGGAAGTAATTCTCATGGCAAACTTATTAAATATGAAATCACCTATAAAACNGTGAATTAAAATTGGAAGCAATTCTCATGGAAAACTTATTAAATATGAAATCACCTATAAAACAGGCCATTTGGAAAAATTGTGATTGTATAGATTTCGTATGACATGCCTACCTCAGTACAAAAATGGTGAAATTTTTTTATTTTAATCTGATCAACAGTTTAAAAGATATAAAACAAATTGTTAAAAAAAAAATTAAAAGCGAATAAATGAAGCTATATATCATATGAATTCAATGAGATACGGACAATACAAATCCATTCATTTTTCCTTTTTTATTCAAATTAATTTCAAATTTTTTAAATAATGACTCAGTAACCATTTTTATTGAAGGAATTTAAAAACTTGTTGTCGATGTTTTATAAAAATATTGAACATAGGAAGAATGTGAATTAAAAAATTAAAGAATAATTAATATAATATATATAAAAAGGGTTGATTGATTATTTAGGATGTAATAATATAGAATAATATTCGTTATTTTCATATATTATTTCGTTGATGGAGTTGAATTTTAAGTTATACATTCACAAGAAGTTGCATATGCTTAATATTTGAATGCAAGCTGTAGTTTGTTTTACCAATAGTTCAAATCTAGCATAACCCGCACAAGTAATTCTCGCTGAGAGTATGGAATCCAGACCGGCTTAATTATGGTGAAAGAAAAATGTCTCATAACTAAAGAAATTAAAGTTTCTACGATATACCATAAAATTTAAGTTTCTGTTTATTGATGTAAATTCCAATATTGGCCACTTTTTATCGAGACACATACGTATGAACTCATACCAATATTGTGGTTTAGATTTCACACTTTATATAGTTTTTTGTGGACATCGATCAATTACTGATGAGGCAATTTTATCATTAAATCATCATTAAATTTTGTTTCGTTTTTACGAAGATCTATAAATAATAATATAAGACTTATTTTTTTCCAACAGAACATTTAATTTTATCGTACCGGTATTAGTTTTAATAACGACAATTTTGTTAATTTTTTTAATATATATATATATATTCTTGATAATAAAAATGTTTAAATATAAGGGCAGAAACTTGATGTTATTCCTAAAGTATATAATAACAATATTAAAAGCCAACTAGAACTCTATAAGANGCAAAATTTTAAGATACAAACACCGGTATTAGTTTTAATAACGACAATTTTGTTAATTTTTTTAATATATATATATATATTCTTGATAATAAAAATGTTTAAATATAAGGGCAGAAACTTGATGTTATTCCTAAAGTATATAATAACAATATTAAAAGCCAACTAGAACTCTATAAGAACTTTACTAGAAAATAGGGGTGAATTACAAATGATTTTGATGTACTTTAATAAATTGTACACAAAATTTTACTATTTATTTCTATAATGTTCCGATTTAATTAAATTACACCGAAATAATTCAGATCGGTACCAGAAAGTGTTCCCAATCACTTAAAGTAATATATGATGATTGTTATTCAGTAAAATCTATATTGTTCACGCAGTAATATGTAACTAAATAAAAAATTAAATAAAAACTTAAAAATATCATAAAATTACATATAGAGATAGAAAACTTCCTCGATAAAAAATTATTTATCACTTTATTGTTATGTATTTCAAAATAAAAGAAGTATATCAAAACAATATGGCTACATTAAAAATAATATATGTGAAAAAATAAAAAACATATAGCATATAATTTTTTTGTTCGTTTTTAATATAAATTATACATACCGTAACAATTTCAAGCATTTCTTGGCGAGAGATATAACCATTTCCATCCAAATCGTACATTGAAAAAGCCCACTTCAGTTTCTGTTCCAATTTCCCTCTTGATGTGACACTGAGAGCACAAAGAAATTCCCTAAAATCTATAGTACCGTCACCGTTTGCATCAAATGTACGGAAGACATGTTCGGCAAACTGAAAAGATTGTAACACAAATTTTTTTATTGGGATATTCTATATTGTAAAATGTCTCAATTCTCCAATTCATCTTTAAGGCACCCAGATCTTGTTGCATATTTATTCTGTTTTCCTTTTGAAAGATATTTTTTTGTATTAATGATTTCAGGGCACGACTGCCCTGATTTATGGTTATTAATTATTTTTCAACCTTCATTATTAGCACAAAAATAATAATTTATTTTGGCTACTGCTACAAATTATACCACTTTTTAATTTAGCGTTATTATTTTTATTTATTATTAAAGTTGTACTAAGTAACAATAACCCATAATTTTATATTATTGACTACTGCTACGAATTACAAATTCTTTAGTCTTTTTTACCGTTATTCATGTTGCATAATTGCCAATGCTTCGCCGTAATAAATATATTTTACTTTATTTTTCTTTTGATATGCTAAGTGTTATTACAAAATATTAATAAATCAATAAATAACGTATAAAAACAACGATTTCTTTAAATATGTCAACTTAAAATTCAAACCTTTATTTAAATAAATTATGTATAAGTTTATAAGAATAATTCGCGTTACTCATCTATCATAACCCATGATATATTATTGCAAATAGTTTACTATTGCGACCTCTCTCTCTCTTTACCATAGCTATTAATAGCAGATGGTGAATATCATTCAAGAATATCATTTTAAAATGAAAATTTTAAGATATNATGGTGAATATCATTCAAGAATATCATTTTAAAATGAAAA
>JXPX01095353.1:6296-16551 GCA_001047195.1 Sarcophagidae sp. BV-2014
TATAATCACAATATTTTTTAATTTTCTATTACAACTCAATCGAGATTACTTCTCTATTGACTCTTTCATCATGACTGGGTCTTTTTATTAAGCTATTTAATTGAGATAAGTCAATGAATTCTTCCGAAATTTGAAGTCGCCAAAGTTGCGTTTGATTTATCGTTAGAGCTATCTGTATGTTGTCAGGGCTTACTGAATATGAATATTCATGTTTTCAGAAGAAATAATTTGTTTTTTATCTAATTATATATATTAAAAACTTGATTTATGTTGGGAGAGTTGATATTGTTATTTTTTATTCGAATTCCTTTGTTCGAAGTAATTTTTGGCATAATGTGAAAATTACCTAGAAGGAGGAATTTCTGTAATGCATTCGCATTTGATATCAACCAACATTGAAGAGAATTAATATATGCTGGACTGCCTCGAGACTTAATTTGATGTGAAATACTTTTAATATTTTCATAGTTGCATTCGCTTTTGATATTAATGTCAATTAATATCTGCTGGACTGTCTTCTTAATTGGACGTGAAATATTTTTAATATTTTAATAGTTGCGAAAATGATTATAAAAATTTATCAATCCATAGAATTCAAAAGAAGCCCGACTTAAGCCTTCATTTTATCCCAGTTTTTTAATGAACGACTGTCAGTCTATCTTCCATTTGATAAGTAAATAGTCCAATTACAGATTTAATGTCATTGATATTCAATATCTTCTTTGTGTAAGCATATATGATATTGATATTATTATTTACACCTAAGAATCTTTCATTCTTGTACTATACAAAATCCCCATTAATACTATTTATACTTAATTCACTTAAAGTATTCCCTAAGGTGTAATCTTGTTTTCAGTTGCAGCATAATTACTCATTCATGTTGCTATGGAACCAGTAAAATTATCTATAATGGGGTCTAGCAGGGTTTTCAATGCATAAACTATAGTGGCGCATTCATCATCTTTAGTATATTTTAAATTAATGTTATTCTCACATGAAACTGCATCATTAATTTTTTGGAAGTCTGTCGAACATCAAAAAATTCGCAAACGCATAATTTTTCGGAATATAAAAAAAACTGTATGGTTTTTTCACATTTTTCTTTTTTTACTACATCTCTTTCATTGTATAACATTTTCAACAATACATACATTTGATTGACATAAGTTCTTCAACACGAAATTATTTTCTTATTTATATCAGCATTGTTTATATTTGACTTTAATTATTTTTGTTAATGTATGGGGCTCAGTACAGTCACATATATTGGTTTATAAACCACATTTAACATTACGTAATTTCTCCAGATAATGGAGCTTGTAACGCCATTATTATATATTGTATAATAATGTTGTCAATCTCCAAATGGTATTTGAATGAGAAGTTATAAGTGTGTAAAATTCAAAATATCAAATTTTTATACTTTATAAAATTTGATTTATTTGGGAATATTTAAATAACAAACCTCCCTAATTTTTATTTTTCCTACACTTATACAAATTACTGCGTTTAAACAAGTTAAAGTTCCAGTAAAGTTTACACAAATTAATTTTCTGATTTTTCGTAAACAGAAAGTCAATGATATTGAGAATCACAGTGTAATGAATTTAGGCGAGCTAAAATTTATAAGAAAAAATTAGTTGAATAACATAAACATAGAAATTTGCGTAATATAATAGTTATTTTAAAATAGTGTTTAACGATAGTCAATAACAGCATTTTAGACACATTTTGGTAGAATAAAAATTTTAACACTGCTGTTAAATCTGATGAACTTTGATTATTTATTTTGTTCAGCAACTGTGTATTTTGATTTTGATGAAAGGTAGATACAAATATATTTTGATTTACAAGTTATTCCTTTTTCCTCCAGATCTAACCTGAAGAAAAATTTATATATAATTCTAATGCGGAACAGCAGTTTTGAAATTATAAGGGGTTCTTAAACACAACGATATGAACATTACAATTTCAGATCATCTTCCTCGACACTTTCCGTTTATAATAATATAAATTTTGTTATATAATAAAGAGCAGAACATGCATATAAATGTTTATTTCTTATTTGTCACAATCCCTATTCTTGCCTTGTAACAATTAATAGAAAAAGACGCAAAATATATATTGTATCTACTCTTCAACTTATTCTTTAACGAATAATTTCAAAAGTGACTATTCCATTCTATTCTTTCCCTGCTTTATAACATAGCAATTTACATATTATTGTAAAACGTTTACTAGTGCAAACTCTCTCTATACCACAGCAACTAATAGCACATTTTAAAACGATAACTAACTTGGTAATATATTACAAAAATTATTAGTTCAAAGAAGGACAAAATATGTTTACTAACTAATTTAAAGTTGACATTACAGAATAAATTATTCAATTGCATTAGGTGGTGGTTTACACATATTTGCATGGATTTTTTATCAGTGTACAATTGAAGATGAATTAAAAACTTCGCATTTAGAAAAATAAGGAATAAATCGCATTGATCCGTAAAAAAAGATATGTTATATTTTAAAACTTAATAATGAAATTAAATAATATTTCAATTGGGAGCAAAACTGCAACAAGTGGAGCCGGAAATATAAATATTTTCTAATGATATAAAGATCCCTAAATATATAGCAATTGGACTACCCCAATTTCCAGTATTTGCCAAGTCTTTAGCTACATCATTTACAGTCGTAGTAGTTTATATTACAATAACATTTCCAATTATAAAATTTATTTATTTATCATTATTTCTTATTTTTTACTCTTCTCGGAGTAAATCTTCGTTATACTTAGTACTTGTTATTTTTCTTCCTTTTCAAATTTTGAAAATACTTGTTATGGATGGTAAATTGAGAATCTAAAATATTCTTAAAATTTTCTATAACGAATAAATTGTGTTTTTCCACTATTATAACTTTTCTGTTATATTTTCATATTTATTAGTTTTTTTTTTTTGACATAGACAAAGGCATTTATCCGAAATTTGAAATGGTTCAAAAATAAAATGTTATTTCTCCACATTGGTTTGATAATATTAGTCTGTATATTTGATTTAACTTCAAAGCCAACTGTTTTTGTATTTACTCAAGAACGAGAAAATAAAGTTACGCGAACGCGCATAAAATTTAAAAAAGTGGTGCTCATGTTGGAATTGTGCAGTCAGACGTTCTATGTTTCTATTGGCTAATAATTTCTAGCTGTCAAAGTGTGTTGTTTTCGTGTATACATAACATTAGGACAATTTATAATTTATCTCTTCAAATTTTTTTTTTGTAGTTAAAAATTTATTTCTCTATTATTTATTTATTTTTTAAAAAAATTATCGAACAATATTTTAAAAAACAATTAAGACCATTTTTCTTATTTGTTTTTTTTTTTATTCGTCTTCCTTTTTATTTTGTTAATATTAAGACAAATTTCGGTATTTTTTTTTATTGTAAAATACAATCAGCATTTAAAAATTAATTTCTCCTCATTATTGGATTCAGTGTCCTTTGATAGATGTTTTTGCAATGTTTTTGTTTTTCAGGTTTTATTCAAGGTCCAACATACCTGTTGACATATAAATTTTGTGGAACCATATTTGTAATAAACTCATTCAGAGAAGTAAGAAATTCATTTTCCATAAAAACTTATAAGCTGAGGAACATGTGGAATACAAAGTGAGCAATATCTTCTTGAGTAAAGTTTTGTTTTTTAAGTAAACAAACTTCTTAAAACTTCTTAAAAATTATTGTTTTATAATACCATCCTTACGCAATACATCTCCAAAAAAATTTTAAATAAGTATTTGTTCACTGTTTTTTAAACTTGCAAACATTTTATTTTCCAGTATTTATTTACTGTTCATCTACATCTGTACATCTTCCTATTTAATTTTAAATTTCAAATTGAGTTGTAATTTCAATTTAATTTGTAATATTGCTGTCTATGCTCATGGTTTCACCTTTGGTGCACGCTGATTGCAGAATTATTTTCATAATTGTGAAGCAATGAACAGCAAGATTTAATATATGTTGACTTACACGTTTCAAAATTCTTTCAAAATGCACCTGTTTGAAATGATACTATTCCGTAATAATTTTCAGATTTTAAACATGCAAAGTTTTCACACATAAAGGCGTAAGCATTTTGACCTTCCTCTTGCCTTCTTTATTCCTATTTAAAAAAAACTAACTCGTGGTTCCGTCTGTCTATATGGATAATTATAAATTTCAGATAACATGCTAAGTTTGCGCAAAATACCAAGAAGTGTACTAAATTTTACTTGTACCACGGCACTTAAGATAAATACACTTAGTTTGTTCAACGATAATTATCGAATTTCTCTTGGAACACATGTTTAATATCTGATATCTAGCATGAAATGTTCAGAAATAGGTTTCTTATAGATAATTAGTAAATAGCCAATGGACTTATTTGCCTGAATTAGATTTTTGGCTCTACGTGTTCGAATATCGAAAAATTCCGTCATATTCTCCAACGGTTTCATCTGCGTGTTTAATATCAGTCAGTCAGTAACGTTGTAATTTTATCTATAGATGTTGATGGGGTTAGGTAACTCCTGTCCCAAGTTGGCTTTGTTTCCTTGAATTGTAAGCCTTTTCTTTATTGAGTTGTTTTCTTATAATACAACGGCAAAAAGGGGCTATTTTCTAACGAGTTCTTGGAAAACTCAAACTAAAAGAAAAAAACATAAATAAAATAATAATAAAAAAATTGCAGTTTTGAAGCCGTTGAATAGACGTTACCAACATACAACAGTTTTTAGGCCTATAATACTTTCTTTCACTTTAGAAAAAAATTTATATAAATAAATTAAATTTTTTTAGTCTTGATTATGAATTTGATTATTTTTTAATTTCAGTGTAATATTTTGTTTTTGTAGTCAATTGTTTTCTATATTTTTTTCATATATTTTTTACAAATATATATTTTAAATAATAAAAAATTGGTTATTAATAAATATTTAAAAAAATTCGTATAAATGATAAATCTCTAAGCTCACGACCATTTGGATAATTGTTAAAATGGAGAAAAAAAAGTACCGGGAAATATATACACCTGACTTCACAAAATTTGAAGTAAAATCAAAAAAATCAATAGTTAATAAAACCAGATCAATTTGGGTAAGATATACAACTTGAATGAAAGATTGATGACCGCAAATTCGTATTGGAAATGGTATATGTGTATTGAAATAAACGCAGCATTTTAAAAATTATATTAAGAAGTCACAAAGAACATAACAATATGACATTAAGCGGAGATTATTTTTTGAGAGAAAATGGGTTAGGGTCAAGTTAATTTGGTACATCTAAAGGTTAAAAAAAGAAATTATAAAAAATTTAATCTAGTGTATTCTAGTGCATTCGACTAACAAAAACTATCATACAAAGTAATTTCAAATTTACTTTGTATGATAGATGCTACGCCCACTTGTCTAAATTCGCCAATATTTCTCAATACTATTTCCATTAGTAACACATGTACAACTACCACTATTCAGGACTCTTGATATAACACTACTCGAGAAGTGTGATGCTAAATAATATTAAATTGCTTATTATTAATTATGGCATTTATTTGTTTTTGCTTATAACTTTTTAATTTAATGTTTTTCTCGAATTGATATAAGGCCTATGTCTCTTGGGATCCATTCTAAATTTTGGGAAAAAAATTGTTCATATATTATTTTTGAAATGTTTAATTTTAGAGATCATCGTTATTCCAAACCAAATGTTAACAAAAAAATTATACCGATGACCTAATAGTTAACGGCATAACTCAAGTTTTTCTTACTCTTCGGGAGAAGGAAACAAGTGGCAAGACTTTTTATTTTTAATTTAATTTTTTTAAGGCTATGTGCATTTGAAATAGTCGTTTTATATTGACCCTTTTTAATATTTATGAAATTTAGAAATATGATAAAACTTTTAACAAGCTTTTTGTTTTCTAGTCTTTACCACAACCGTTTGTACGTCCTGAGTCTCCTAAAAAGGAAACCCCTCAGCGTGTTTTTTTATATTTGCAACCACAATCAATTTCGTATTTACAAGAACCGAAAGGGAAATTAGAAATAGAATTGGATCATGTAAGAAATAAAATAACGTCATTATCGGGCTGTCATTATATGCCTACGAATATCATACATGCTGATCAATTTGAAACTGAAAGGCCAACATTTAGCGTCACCATCGAGCAGGATGGCATCGATGATATAACATCAATTAGTGATTCTCCAATAATTTTAACATTATACTTAAAAACATTCAGACCACCCAGGGAAAGTGAAATATCCCTGCTACCAGTTTCATCGATAAAGAGTAAAGAAAGTGACAGTGAAGCAGAGCAGACAGAAGAATTCGTATTCATAGAAGAACGTACACCAATAGCACAGGGCAATATCGATATAATTAGCTATTTTAGTACAAACCGTGTTCGTACCAAATCAACAGTATATCTGTATCCACTGAAAACGTCTGCTGATACATGGACGTGCAAAACGGAATGGGAAATATATTCCCTTTATCCTCTTTTAAAAAATGTTGTATTATCGAATGTTCTATTTCTCTCTCTGGGCTCAATTTACAATATGAATGATGCACTGATGGACGATTGTGATAATTTAGTTGCCAATTTATCATTTGTTTCGAAGGCTACTAGCAAACATTTTCATAAGGTTTTTATATGCAAATATACGGATTTTTCTAAACGTATTATTATTGACCAAATGGTTTCGAATAGATGGGAAAGTCTCAAGAATAAAATACTAAACAATTTACAATGCTTGGGTATAACATCGGAACTTAGTTCCATTAGAAATAAATTTTTGTCGAATATGTATACCACTGAAAATGAAGAATTGCATTTGGATGAAATAAATATTACTGAAGACTATGCACTAATTTGCAATTCAATACATCGCTATGTCTTGACAGTAGACATGCATAAAGATCTGGAAGGAATTTTAGCAAACGATGAATATGAATTAATCCTAGAAATATTTTCTCAAAATGATGAGAAAACGGTTTTACTACAAGGTTTTATTGATTTATCAGTATTTATGTACCCAGATGGTAAGTATTGTACTAAATAAATTAAAAAACAAAAAAATTTAGAAGTAAATAAATTAAAACTCCTGAAACTCTCATATGTGCACTCACAACAATAAGTCCGTTGAAAATGGTTACAGAAACTGTAATCGCAAGTTTATTTTTGTTAAATAACAAACATTTAGAGGATTTTTTACTTAATTTTAATCAGTTGAAAATAGTGTACTTTTTAAGTTGAAGTTATAAAAGGTAAAATTTTTTTGGCGTACTATAAATGAGAATATTCCTGTTAAGATTAATCGCTTATTTAACAAAGACAATCCAATTGCAAACAAGCTATTGTGGTTTATGCAGACTTTCGAAATACCGCGTGGGCTTTCCAGCAAAATGTATTCTTATATTTAGAAAATTTGGCTTATTTTTTTCTTGGACAAATAGTTATTTGTAATGTAAGACATTCCTCTAGTTATATCCTTTTCAGGGTGAACTGATGTCTTGACTATGTCAGGGTTGAATATCCGCATGGAGGATAAGAGTAGCGGAATTATCACCTTTTTACAATATGCAACCGATAGCCTGTAAGCGATTGTACATTTTTAGCTCAGCACAGCAAACGCTGCTAAATTCAAGTAAAAGCACAGTAAACTCTGCTTAATTCAAATAAAAGCAATCAGAAAAAAAGTTAAACTATGTACACCCACTCAGATTTAATGCTGATTACTAAGGAAAGAATTTTGGACCTCTAAGTTAATGACATCATTGTACCGGCGATTTGCTAAGTTTTCCAACGCACATATTAGAGTGGGTTGATTTTTTTTGATTGTTTCATCGATTTTTCTAAAACATGAGGGTAAATAGTTATATGACAGATTATCCAAAAAAAAACAGTATTGAGGGGCGCAACTTTTAATTCCATATTACGATGACTTTTGTCGAATACTACTTTTTGGTTTTTTAAAGCTTCAACTCAATTTTTATGATTTTTTTCTAGTATAGTTCCTTTAGATATGCGAACTTCAAAGATTATTGTTATGTCAGTTTTTCAAATTGTTTTAATAAATATTTAATTTTTTCTCTTAAATTTTGAGAATCTTGAAAAATCGAAAAATCGATGGCACTATATCGACTGCTAATTCCCATCCCAGCGAGCATATTAAGTGTAAACCTAAGGCTGCAGTGATTCGTGCGATTGTTTTGCAAAAAAAGATTTTACTGTCTTGTTTTTCCCCAAAATGTTACACTACTATTTTCGAAACATAGCACTATAATGGAAACTTATCACTGAAAGCTATCTAACTAGTGTTTAATTCCTAAGAAGAGAAATCGATGTCAAAATATCGATGGCACAATATCGATTGTTAATTCCCATCTTAGCGAGCATACGTTTCACTATCTTTTTTGTTAAGTAATATGCAACTAGTACTGAAATATCAGAAAGAGATTCAATATGTAGAAGTGTGTAGTAAGCTGATATGATAACTCAATGAAGAGGTTATATTCACCAAACGCTATACGACTAAATATGTTCAGTCTCACACAACCTCCACCAGTTGCTGGACCAATGGTCTTCTATGTTATATTTGTTAAAAAGACGTTATGTATAAAATTATAGGGATCAAGCAGAGACTTGCTGAACTTTTCAAAGGAACTTTGCGCAGTACGCCAGTATAATTCGAGGATCAACCTAATAGATAGGTAATAATTTTGCCTTTAAAAAGACAACAAATATTTAAAATTAATGAAATTAAAAAACAAAAGTAACGCAAAGGGAAATAATTTTATTACAAATTGAAAAAAATGTAAGATCTTATTTGACGAATAAGAAATTTTTGAGATATATATTTATGCAGTTACAACAAAAGCAGGTGGCATGGACTAAATTCGGATGCGCCAAGAACGAAAAATTTGTACAAATAATTTGTACAACACTTTGTAGAGGGTAAAGTGCATTTTACTAACTAAAATAGAAAAAGCAAAAAAAAGCAAATGGAAGTTTATATGAAACATATTTATTTTAGACACATATTATAGGATCTATGCATTTTACTCATAACTTTTTAGCTCCTTGACTAATTTTGCTAACAAAATGAAATTTTGTTTAACCAAATTTTTTAGAATTAATTAAAAAATTAAAATTATATAAAGCTAAAGGATTTATTTAAAATAAAATACATTTGTTTAATGTAATGATAAGATATTTAAATAATACAAATTCACATTATGACTTAAATATTATATATTTTTTTATTTTATTGGTATTGGCTCAAATGTTGGACAAAAATTCGTGTATGTTAGGCAAATATACTTTATATAAATTTTTAATAATTTTTTAATTTTAAACATCACTAAAATTTAAACAAAACTTTTAATGAATTAAATGTTGTACTGCTAGTTTGTAAAATGTACATATAACAGCTAGATTGTATGTTTATTAAAAAATCGGAAATGGTGTATTAGCTTCAGAGCCCTATGTAGAAGATCTAATGTGTAAAACTTGGTAATATTTTTTTTTAAATATAACTGCTTAAAAGATTTTTTATATATTTATATATTTTTATTAAATTTCTAAAATATTAAACTTTTTTAACGTAAGATCAGGTTTTTATTATTTTTTAAATTATTTAAATATTTTTTATTTAATATTGATACAAAACGATCTAAATTGATTAACATTTTCAATTTTAAAATAATTATTTTTATTTACTTAAATAGTTTTTTATAATTAAAGTTTTAAACATTATTTTTAACATTTCTATGCATTAAAAGTTAGGCTTTTTAACATTAACAAAAAGATTTAAATATAAATGAAATATCAATACTCAATTTCATTGATTGAAGTATAAGGTATGTTCCTAGGCTGGTGAGACATAATTTTCTTTTTAAAATTGTATTCAACTATTTTCAATTTTTTTTTTTAATTTTTTAAATTTTAAATAGTATTCAACAATATCATTTATCAAAAAACACAATTATGTGTAAAAAAATCATTTTATATATATATATAAATATATATATATATTGAAATATTTTTCGATTTTATGGGTATTTTTTGCATATGGAAATAAAATATTAGTTGATATTTAATCTGCTTTTAAATTTCCAATATTGAAAAAAAATCATGTAGCATTCTTAATTTTTATTATAATAATATTATCTCCTTTTATAACTTATATATATATATATATATATATAT
>JXPX01095354.1:0-11695 GCA_001047195.1 Sarcophagidae sp. BV-2014
CGACCAAAGATGGAAAACAACCTTCATATGGAGTCAGGAGGTTCAAAGAACATTTTGAAGCTCCTGAAGCGTGTTCATAGAAAGTGGTTTGCATAAACCTGCTCTTTCTATATAAGCACGGAAGGTGTACCACCAAAATAAGCGAAATTATCCCTCAAGAACTTCGAAAAGTCCGTTTATCTAGTAGAGAATCAAATGCTTGTACATCTCCATTTATTTCCCAAACTTTTTTCCAAGAAATGTGCAAAACTAACCCTCTATAACATGTTGGAATAACGTGGAAATAAAACATCGACACTGCTTGTAAAGAAAAAAAGGGCGATCATTATACACAGTTGTTGCCATTAAAGCAAAAATTCCAAGGTTTTTCTATAGAAGAGACGCAAACAAATCGGTCATCTTGGAATTGCCCATTGAAACTTCGTCGACAAATATAGTTTTATTACAGACGGGGCTGCATGTCTTAANTGCCCATTGAAACTTCGTCAACAAATATATTTTTATTACAGACGCGGCTGCATGTCTTAACGAAAACACAATATTAAATATAAAACACATTCTTGATGGGTTCTGGGATGTATTATATACAATACATCCAGAATTCATATTATTTGACTATAATATTTTTTTAAAAATAAAATTCAAATAATACCTTACATTGACCATGCGAACTCCAACACTAAGTCGATGTGTTAGACTGACAATTACTTAATAACCATGTTTTGGAATGCTGTGCATACATCATAAAGGAAACAATTATACATTTTAGTTCATATAAGAGTAGTTGGCTTCGTTTAGGTAGATTTAAAAACATTGATTAATACTAACAAAACAATAAAAATTGTTCATAATCATCTATGTTCATTCAGCCGCAACGTCAGCTCAAATAGTTAAACTTGATATAAGCACTCTTCTTAAAATCGCAAAAGCATTAAAGACGTATACGAGCTTTTGTTAATCTACTTTGACATCTCCGAAACGAAAAATTTATTTTTTCCCGGAATTTAACACAAAGACAAATTAATCCTGAAGAATATTAAATGTATATTAAAAAAATAATAGATTTTTTTGTGGAGTGTTACGCAATTTTAAACAATGGTGCGCGCTAAGAGGTTAAAACAACCACGACGAAATGACATAAGAACTGTTTCACAAACCACATAGTAAAGAAATAATCAGATTTACCAACTTTTGGGCAAACAAATGTGATTTTATCTGGAATTTAGGGGAATACAGTTTAATTCAGAAGTATATATCAATAAAAACAATACATTACTTTTAAGTATGTTGTTAATAAGTTTAACCATTTCGTTGCTTTTAATTAATTTACTTTATTATAAGATATAAAATGCATATGCTGTTTAAAAGGTTAAAATGTCCACAGAAAAGTTTAATTACAAAATTTATCAATGAGATTGCCAATTTTTAAACAAGACCTTGATAAAAGTTTTAGTTAACACTGTACTGTAAGTAAATGTAGAATACAACCATGAAATAATGAGTTACAAAAACAATAGAGCACTTGTTGCGTGACAAATAAGCTAAGGAAAAAGCAAAAAGAGCAAGAGAGAGTGTACTCCATTGTTGGGAGAGCCAGACTTAACAAACAGGTGGGTTTGAGCGAACAATTGAATAAAAGTGAAAAAAAGTAAAAAATAATATATAAAAATATATATATAAAAACATTATTTATAGAACAATTAAGAAAATGAGAAAAACAAATAAAAAAACAGATATTAATTATATAAGATGATGCTTTAAGGTGAGATCAGCCAAGGTTTTTAAAATCATATTGTAGTCAATAAAGNCTTTAAGGTGAGATCAGCCTAGGTTTTTAAAATCATATTGTAGTCAATAAAGTTGGCTAAAGATAAATAAATTCCAAGAATTTTTTAAATTTCTAATGAANGTTGGCTGAAGATAAATAAATTCCAAGAATTTTTTAAATTTCTAATTAATTGAATGAATGGACATTGAAAAGAATGGGTTCGATTTCGTATGTTTAATGGTGTTGGTGTTTTGAGGTTATTAATGCTAAAAACCCGAAAAAAGTAAAAGCTAAACTTAAGATTTAAAGGGTAAATATAATAAAAAAAAATCAACAAACGAAAAATAATAAAATACCTACGAAATAAAAAGAAATCTGGATAGTGAAAAAACTGGTTTTCTTTTTTAAATATATACGAGAGTCAGCCATTCAGTCAGTCAAGAATAAGATAAAATACCAACATTTATTTTGTTTCTTCTTTAAACAAACAACAAACATCTCTAACAAAAGAGAGTAGAAAAAGCGCTAATTGGCTAAATCGAAAACATAATTTTTACTTAAAGAAAAACTGGTATAAACAAATAAAATTCCAACTTAACCCCACCAAATATTTGGATGGTAAAGTAAATAAAACAAATAAATATCTGAATGAATAAAATTTGTTGTTGTCGTCAGATCATAGACACACCATTAATAGCATCATCATTGCGATCAGAAATATTCAATTGAAATATAAAAAAATCACGGTCAAAAGCATACATAAAAGTAGAAAACAAAAATAAAAACACAAATACCTTAAACAATGGATCACCTGTAGTAGAGTCTGTACTGAAGTTAACAACTATTTAACATTAATGGTTAAGCAAAGGTGTTAATAATAAGGTTGTCAAACTGATGATGATGACATTATTTTAAAGACATCAGAGATTTTTGAAAATGTAAGAGAACATGGTAAATGCCAATTACAATGAGAGAGTGGTTACACTAAACAAAATGATAATTTAAAATAATATTTTAATATATATTTTTTGTTTTGCCATATTTATAAAGTTAACATAACTAAATAAAATGTTTTATAGAAATAAATGACAAATGCTTCACAAACCTCCATGAATTCATTATCAAAATTCATAAAAGTCGTTAATTAATTTTTTGCAAAGTTTATATTTTGCACAGCCATGCACAGTCATATTTATATATATAGTTTACTTTTAAAAACTAATTTAAAATTACATAAATGTGTGTAATAACAGACCATTTAATAATTTTGATATGTATTTAAAAAATATTTTTGTAATTGCCACACCGATAAAGAACTGCAGAAGGGATGTAAGGCCAATTTTCTTATAAAGTATTACCTATCCGCGAACATTGTAAAAACTCATACAAGATATAAGACATATTGAAATATTTTTTCTTTTATATAAGAATTCTGATTAAACGAAACAAATGATGACTATTCTCTATGGTGTAAAACGGAAATATATGTACTTGTTTAATACTTTAAAAAGAATAAACACTCAGAGAATTTCTAAATTATTAATGTAGTTCTGCGTTACAATAATGCCATTGGGTGAGATATTCAATCTAACAGTTTGCTCGCCATCTTTACTTAAGCGATTAAGATTCAGAAATAATTTAAACTTATGTATAATCGAATTAGACAAATATACACTATATATATGTCTAGTTCTAATTTTATAAGTTTTTATATAGATAACTAATAAAAACTCAATATACCCTTGAAATAGAATACATGGAATCATATCATATGAATCATACCTTAACGTACATCATTAAAAATTCAATGACTAGTACATATCGAAATAAAATTGGAATCATAATACAATAAAATTGTTGTCGGAACATTTCAAAGACATCTGCAACAAAACTATCCCTTATATAAATAATATCCCAATTAAGACAAAAACTTTAATTATTTTTTTGGGTGTACAAATACACCTAAGTTATTTATTTTTTCTCTGCCACGTTATTTTGGAAGCTCTCATAATAATATTTCTTGGTAATATGCATATAAATATATATTAATAATAATAATATATAAACGTGTATGGGAATTAAACAAATTTCGCTTTTTATTTTTGTATTTAAATTCATACACAACACACAACGGCATTAATGATCTACGGCGACAACAACTACACAAAAACTTTTTACCTGTTCAGTTAGTTGAAATGCAGCATGTTCGATGTTGAACAAACAGATACACCTCACAGCCAACGTTACAGCCGCAGTAGTATTGGTAATATTTGTAATTGTTGTTATCTTTAAGATATTTTTGTATCTGTGTATTGTTTGCAGTTATAAACGTACAAAGTGTACGAATATTTACTACTACAACACAGTTCAATTTTATTTTTTTGTATCAGCCATTACTTCGTAGATATAGCTGTTATACGAGGAGTGTGGTTATTTGTTTTGAGAAGACTGTAGTACGAGAGTGCCTATGAACAGATGTTACCAACTAATTAGAAACAATTTTTTTAGCAGTCTCATGTATATATATTTGAACAGAGCTAATGGATTTGATTTAACTAAATGCGCCCATTATTCGGATCAAATTGTTTCAGACTAACTTCAGATATCAAGAATACTATATTATAAGGAGATACAAAGCATGTAAAAAACGGCATCAAAAAAATACTTTAAAAATAACATTAAAAAATCCTCATGGTATGTTTTGTAGATTTGCTACCTAACACAATGAGTTTTTTGATAAGTTTTGTTTAAAGCCTCAATGACACAAAGTTTCAATAATCGATCACATGTGAGGTACGGGTATTTTCAAATGTTGTGTTTAATCTTTTGTTTGATATAGTGTTTAACATGTTTTGCTACATCTATTAATATAGTGTTCTTGCCAGAAATGATCAAGAAATCAGTATTTTCAAACGATACCAGTCCTTTTTTAAACGTACAAACAAAAAATCTTTTAACTTTAAGAATTGTCTGTTTTTAAACTTTTTAAGGTTGAAACAACATACAAACAAATAATAGCACAATTCAAGTGTTCCAAAAAGTAGTCTTTTGAATTTAACGACTTTAAAGCCAATATTTTGGGACGTAAGAGGCTGTAGAAAACGACCCAAAAATTCGGATTCAATGTGATATAACAAAATTAACAATACAATATTCAATCTTCAAATTAGCAATGAACGAAAGGGGCAAGTAAATGTGTCCCAACATGTCAATAGAAGCTCTGAAATGATGATAAATCATTTAGGTACGGATGATCGAATATAAGTCAGATAGCCCGTAATTCACGCACAGAAATATTTATTTGAACACAACTTGTTTACAATTAAAGCATTGAATACGTCGCAGTCCAACATTGAAAAATTAATGAATCATTGCTTTATCTTCAGATAAAAATAGTAAGAGATTTATTAATTCTGTCCATATGTTTGTAAATATTCCAAGTATCGGTCGGAAATTGAATAAAATGTATACATAATTGACCCTAATAAAATGCCATATATGTCTGTTGACACGCGATTTTCTAAGTAGATCCAGAAATAAAAAAGAAAAAAATTGTTAATTTAAACTGAAAGTGTTTTCTATATAAATTTTGTTATTTTAGTTACAGAAAATGATAGCCATGGATATAGTCTAATCCAGAAAAATCGGCGTATCATGTTGAAACTAGTTAAGAAGTTTGCTTTCGAACAATCATTTTATAATTTTAATTATTTCTTTATTAATTTAATATCAAAATATGTTTTTTACTTGTACCTGTAATATATTGATATATTTTTGTTCGTCAATATATAACTCGGTTTGAGTTCATTTGATCCAATTTATACATGTTTTTTAAAGCTCTTACTGTTACATAAGAAGTGCCACGCCCACTATTCGTATTGGTAATACATGTACAATATTTCTGAACTCTTACTGTCACAGTGTTTGAGATATGTGAAGTTACTCGTATGGCAGATGCGGCGCCCACTTGAAAAATCGAAAAAAATATCGGCCAACTCCGTTTCGACAATGTTGCGACTTTCCTTTTTTTCTCGGGTATTTATCATAAAAAAATGTAAATGTATTCTCATTCATTTTATATTTTATATGACCAACATACACCATTACAAACGCGTGTGTTTGACGCGTATGACATTTTTTTATGTTTTTTTTATTAAAAAACCATCTGTGTAAAAATATCGTTTTACCAAATATATTGATTCGTTAATTCATTCTAAGTTTTTAGATTCCAAATACATTCCGGTTAGTAATTATTGAACGTTATATGCACAACACGTTTTTATTATTAAAACTTTTTCTAAAAAATTGCAAAAGATTTTAGATGTAAATAGGAAATTTAGCAGAGTGAAAGATACACCAAATCGTTCCATCAAGCTGATGGTTGACAAATTTTAAAAAACTGGGTTCGTTCATGATTACAGGTACAGAATTTATAAACGTAGTTATAGTTCTGCCGAAAATATGGAAACCAATACACATTATTAAATATTTTGCATTGCGTTTCCTTTTAAAGGCGCACACACCGTCATACCATGAACGTATTTGTCATAAGCTAAAATTAATTTATATTTATATCGGATAATGATACCTCAATTTTCGAACACCTATGTATTTGGGAATATATAAATAAATTTTAATACACTGAATAGTTTGTAAACTTAAGAAAAAATCTGTTAATTTTACATGCTATTTAAACAAACCTACCTGGAAGTATCACTTTTAATAAAATCTTTAAATGTCTATAACCTATTTATTTAAACCTATAAATATATCGTTATACAATTGTTGGGATAGTATTTGCTATGAGTACTGGGTATTAATGTAAAATAAATTGCTTATGAAAAATTAGATTACATTTTTAATAGTCGTAAAACAAATTTTCCTACTAATATTTTTATGGCTTTATATTAAAGATAAATATAATAAAAAATGGGAACAATAATAGGGAAGTATTATATAAATTATTAACTGTTTATAATTAGTTATCAGCAACTGTATATTTTTTATGCGATAAATGTGTTTGTTTGTTTGGGAAGTCTGTAGTACGGGGGTACCTATATATGTACTTAAACGCGTTTTTATTTGTTTTTATATACTTTATTTTTTATTACTACATACTATATTTGTATATATGAATCAAGGTGTAGAAGAAGATAAGATTTCAATTGAATGTAGTACATGCATATTTCAATAGTTACGTAGTTTACGAATATAATAATTGGTTTCATACTCAAGTCAAATCAAATCAAATCATCACATTCTATTCCCCTGTATTTAATTGCTAATAACAAACAAACAACAACAAAAAAGTCACTTAAAAGGAAATTGGCAAATACAAAAACCAAAAAAAAAATACACAACTCCAACAAAACAAAATTAATTAACAATTGAAAGTAGACATTATTCATTCTCTCGAACAATATCACGTGATGGATATTGAATAGATATTATTCACTTTTCATAGAAAAAAGTGTTTTAAATCTTTTGATTTTTTTTTTTGTCAAATAATAATAGTAGTCGACGTCGACACATAATGATATTGTCTTGTGTCAACTTTTTGAAATTGTTATCGACATGTATCGATGACTGTTAACTTATACTTGTTATGACCAAAGAAAACTCAACGATGATATTGTATTGAGACGACTCTGGATGTATTCTCGGCATTTTTGGTAACATTTNCGAAATTTGAATTGAGACGACTCTGGATGTATTTTCGGCATTTTTGATAACATTTAAAATTATATATTAAAAACGAAAAAATTAAGTAACAAAATCGAAGGTAATTTTAAAAACTTATGGAAAAGTTGCAATATTTTGCCATTGCATTTAAACTTAAAATCCTTTACGGTTTTGAGTACAGTTGTTTTTAATACTTTTGGGAGTCAATATTTGATGTTTTGGAAACGATTGAAAAAAAAATATCGGGCTTCAATCATAGTTGTTTTCTTTTCAATATTAGATATTCGGCATCACCAGACTCAGATTCAGATATAAAACAAAATTTTTCATTAAAATCGTAAATAAAAGAAATGTGCGGGCTTAGAAATATACACCATTTTTGATTATCGATAACCGGCAGCATTATATATATTGAAAAAAAGTAATGACGATAATTATGCCAACAACTAGAATTAGGGGGAATATTTGAAATGATTTTCATTAAGCAACAAAAATATAAAAACATAAACAAATTATATTTATGAATTATATAATATATAGAAAAATATACAAAATATCGAAAAATATGAAAGGTGTTTAAAACTTTTAGATATGCTTGAGTTCTTACACTGCTGCTATTTATTGGCACCGGAAACTAAATAGGAATAGAATCGTCCAAACCCGGTCTTATCCTTGGGCTATTCTTTCCGGTTATTGTAATACGCTGTGTTTAATTTTTTAATTCACGGAAATATAACCATATTTTGTCATGAAAATATAACTTAAAGATCTAGGATACATTCTTATAGTTGATTATTTCCTTGAATTTTGACTAACTTGGACAGAGGGCAAAAGATAACAACTTTTTTTTAGTTTTTTACAATTTGATCTTGAGGATGATGTTTTATATATTCAAAATTCTTTATGAGAAGACTTACAATTTTGCCTCAGAGAGAACATCAAAATTTCAAAAGGTTCTGAAGGTATGAGCATAAGAAAAAAATCAATTTTTTTTGTAAAAAATGACACCGATATCTAAAATCTTTAGGAGCCAATAAAAAAGTGGACAAGGATTTGTTATATAGTTAATTGTTTTCATGATGCACTGTGTTATTAATCTTATATATTAGTACATTCAATTACAAACTCAGTTTTAGTTAACGTTCAAAATAAAAATTTCGAATACTACCTAAGAGAGATAATCAACATCCCCTAGGGAAGACAAAACTTTCCATAAAAGTTTATTTAAATTTAAAAATCATAATAATATTCAACGCAAACATCCACGAAAAACTAAAAAAATGTGTTTTTTTAACAAATCTATGAAAATTTAAAAATAATAAATAATATCCATAAGTGTGATAATTTGAAGTGATGATTCTTATAATTGGAAATATACAACATATAATATTATATTAAATTCTATTGGATGAATATTAAATAACTTCTACAAAATATTGTCAATGGATTTCATATGCTTAATTTGTATGTAAAATCTTTACCTTTAACATAGTTTTGTAAATAAAATTAGAGAATTTTTTTTTAATTTTCAGTTGTGGCACAACAATTTCAGACACATTTTTGCTTTGTTGTGATGTTTGTAGTTAGTTAATGTTATTATAAGTCATTTAACGATTTTTCTAAGCAAACACTTGGCACTAATGATATCGAAAACAAAAAAGAATTACTGTTGTAGGTTTGAATTTGCTTTTGAGTAGCAGACATCATTTGCAACATCACATTAAATTTAAAAATTGTATATAAAAAAATTATATATACCCTTATTTTGAATCGAAACTTTTAAGCAATTCAGCAATCTAATAATAACAATTAACATTTTTATATGTAAAAATGAGCACTGTAGCTAACGAATTCAAGGAATTTTTTCCATTTCAACAGGCTAACAGACGGATATGGTTATATCGATTCTGCTTTTGTTTCTGATTACGAATATATTTAGATTATTTGTCTACGATTTCTAATTTACTGCATCACAAACGGAATGATAAATTTTTATATATACCCTCCTACTNTTCTACGATTTCTAATTTACAGCATCACAAACGGAATGATAAACTTTTATATATACCCTCCTACACAGTGAGATGGAAAGTATAAATATATTGTGTTGGAATAATAAATTATTAGAGTAAAAATTATACACTTGCAATCCGACGATAAATTTGAAAATAATGCGATTAAAACAAAGAAAGGGATTTACTAATATTTAAGCCTGGATGGTGATAACTGTTACACAACTAACGAGCAACAAATCTAAACCATATCAAAGTTCTGATCATTCTTTACATTACTTCATCAATGATCAATTTTGTATATTCATATTTATTTTTGTATTCATTTAAATTTTTATGGACATCAAATGCTTCAAAAAATCTAAGAAAGTTGTCGAATTCTTAAAGAAGTTACCTGTAGTCGTTATCTTAGAAGAGCTAAATAATTTCACAAATTCTAGATAACAACGGTCAGAGGATCGGACGAACTGTTAATACTAATCATCAATATATTTAATAACAAAATGAATATAAGCAAAAAAATCAGCAAACAACATAACTATTATCGCAAACTGAGTTATATTATCTGAAGCAAATCACACCTACTTAAACTTTAAACCACTTAAAATTGAAAATTTTTTCTAGATAAAGTTGCACTTAAAGGTAAACCTTCATCATATTTCGGAATATATTCATCGGATGGTGAACTGTTTGATAAACTTTAAGTAAACCCTTATCATGTTTTGTATACTTTCACTTATATTATGTATAATTTCAAAGATTTTCGTTAAATACAATATTTTATATATATAATGAAACGTAAATCCGACGGAATTGTCAATTATTTATATTACATTTGTAGTATTAAAAACATGATAAACTTTTATAAATTTGTTTAATACCTTTAAAAACTGTAAAGAATCTATTCATACATATTTGTTTCATTATTCTGATCCCATTTTAACTGAATTTATTAATAAAATATGTTGAAAAAGTAAATAATTTACTCCATTTCATTTTATGCTTACTTGGCTTTGATTCTAAAGTGAAACAAGAATGTTTTGCAAGCCGATATGTGAGAAAACATCAAGAATGAAGATGATTTTTGAATTTATATTATTTTTTTACAGTGTATATGTAATTATTTGATAACATGGTGAAGTTTTTTTTAAAAGTTTAATATTCATTTTTTGGTACACTTTTCCGAATCTGAAGACTTCATAAACATGATCATTAATTGATGACAAACAAGTTATAAAATGGCATAATAAATTTAAAAAAGCTCTTTCTTGTCGTGTACACATTTTCGAAATTATTTCTTATTAACAAATCAAGATATTTAATACATGTTCCTTTATGATAACAACAGTATTAATGATATGAATTCCACGTTGAATTCAAAAAATTCCTATATGAGTTATTGTTATTTGAGAAATGAAACAAAAGTTTGTGGTAGCAGCCACAAGAAACCACGGAATTTTCTATTTTAGTAAAACGGGAAGAAAATTCACATCGATAAAACTATTGGAGATTGGAGACATGCTGACACAACAACAAGACAAGTATGATGCAAAAGAAAATATAAAGAAAGTGCGTCAACCCGATAACTATACAAATGTCAGTAAACAATAGTTATAGGAAAACGACAAACGATTAATAAAAGAAATTGCATGCAGAAGCAGTTGTGCTTAAGTTGGTATACTTTTTTTGTTACAATTTAAACTTCAATATCATAATTTCTTGTAATAAATATTATTAGAATGATAACTTTTTTTNGACTCCATTGGTACTTTATTGGCTAATTTGAAAATGTCCCTATTTCTTATAATAAATATTATTAGAATGATAACTTTTTTTACAGAAAAAATAATTATTTAAAATTTAAATAAGTTTCATTAAAGCTAATTTCTGAATATTAATCTGAATTTACTAAATAATTTACTAAATAAGTTTCATTAAAGCTGATATAAAGTTTATTAATTTCTGAATATTAATCTGAATTTACTAAAAGTATAACTTCTTTTTCACATTAGATAAATATATATAATATAAGTACATCTATAATTTTCATATAAAATACATTATTATTTTTATAAAACATACCATGTTTTTCTAAGCAATCCCTCTCCAGTGTTTAATACACGTTATAAATTTTTAACTTTATCATTCGTGATGAAAGGATTCGGCAACCCGAATTTAACACATTCCACTTGTTATTTTTTTAATAAATTATAATAGACTTATTTTCGAAATA